>PVIA01014009.1:0-29009 GCA_004024845.1 Tonatia bakeri
GTAAATGGTAACAGTTCTCAAGAGCTCAGTACAGTGCCTGGTGTATAATGAAAGCTCAATAAACTACACTAAGATTACATTTGGAAGAAAAAACATACACACAGCAAATTTCTAGAAGAATACACATTGATACTACCAAAAGTTAACTTCTTGTAATAATTACTTATGCTTATCCATATTTTCTAGTTTTCTATAATAAATACATAATACAAACAAAATGTTAACAAAATTATAGATACTTTAACATTGTCTGTTTATTAGTATTCTCTTAACTTTTTCCCACATTTCTAGTACAGTAAATTTTTTTAAATTACTATTTAATTTAATAGCACGACCATTCACGATGTATTAATGAGTAAGAAGAACAGATTAGAAATCAGTATGTATATAAACACAATCTTTTTTTAAGTAGGAAGATACAAAGGGAGGGAGGTAGTAAAAGGGTACACACAAAACTGTTATGAATGACTGGATTATGGGTAATTGCTCCTTTTTGTTTATCCACAGTTCATAAATTTCTTGAACATATTACTTTTATAATGAGAAAATTATTAGAAACATAGATCAATGGAACAGAACCGAGAGCCCAGAAATAAACCCACACCTTTACAGTCAATTAGTATTCAACAGAGAAAGCAAGCACATACAACGGGCTAAAGACAGTTTATTCAATAAATGGTGCTGGGAAAGCTGGACAAATATGTACAGAGAAATGGAACTAGACCACATTCTTACACCACACACAAGAATAAATTCAAAATGGATTAAAGACTTAAACGTTAGACCTGAAACCATAAAAACTGTAGAAGAAAACATCGGCAGCAAAATCTCGGACACTGCTCACAGCAGTATTTTATCAGATACATCTCCCCAGGCAAGGGAAACAAAAGAAAAAATAAACAAATAGGACTACATCAAACTAAAAAGTTTTTGCACAATAAAGGAAATCATCAACAAAATTAAAAATCCACAGTGGGAGAACATATTTGCTGATACATCTGATAAGAGCTTAATGTCCAAAATTTATAAAGAACTTACAAAACTCAACACCAAAGAACCAAACAACCCAATTACAAAATGGGCAAAGGACCCGAACAGACACTTTTCCAAAGAGGACACACAGGTGGCCAACAGACATATGAAAAGATGCTCAACATCACTAATCATGACAGAAATGCAAATTAAAACCACAATGAGCTACCATCTCACACCTGTCAGAATGTCTCTCACCAGTAAATCAGTCAACAAGTGTCGGGGAGGATGTGGAGAAAGGGGAGCCCTTTCACACTGTTGGTGAAAATGCAGACTGGTGCAGACACCGTGGAAAGCGGTATGAAGATACCTCAAAAAATTAAAAATGGATCTGCCTTTTGATCCAGCAATCCTACTTCTGGCAATATATCCAAAGGAACCCAAAACACTAATTCAGAAGAACCTAAGTACCCCTATGTTCATTTCAGCATTATTTACAATTGCTAAGATATGGAAGCAGCCCAAGTGTCCATCAGTAGATGAGTGGATAAAACAACTATGGGACATTTACACGATAGAATACCACTCGGCTGTAAAAAAGAAGAAAATTTTACCCTTTGTGACAGTATGGATGGACCTGGAAAACATTATGCTGAGTGAAATAAGCCAGTCAGAGAAAGACAAGTACCATATGATTTCAGTCATATTGTGCATTCTAATGAACAAACTGAACTACCATGCAACACAGAGACAGACTTACAGATAAAGAGCAGGATGACAGCAGCTAAGGGTGAGAGGAGGTCGGGGTGGAGGGACTGAGCAAAGGAGAAAGAACTCATGGACATGGCCAACAGTGTGGTGACTGCAGAGGGGAGAATGGGGTATAAGGGGCCTAAAGGATAATGAAAAAAATACAATAAAAAGAGAAAAAATTATTTAAAAAGTACTGCCCTGGCCTGGCGGCTCACTAGTTGGAGTGTCATCCCATACGCCAGAAGGCTGCAGGTTCTATGCCCAGTCAGGGCACATGCCTAGGTTGCAGGTTCAGTCCCCAGTTGGGGTATGTACGGGAGGCAACCCATTGATGTTTCTCTCTCTCCCTCTCCCTTTCTCTCACTCTAAAAAATCAATAAACATATGCTTGGGTGAGGAGTAAAAAAACAATTACCAAGCACATCAAAATTGAGGCTATGAGCTCCCCCACAAACAGCAGCATCATTTTGCATTTGGGAATGCCCGGGTGCACCTTCATCAGTCAGTCCCCCAAACCAGAGCCAGTCATTCAAATCTGTCTCCTCTTCAGCTTCCCCCTGTCATCAATCTCTTTGCAGCTTCACTTTCTAAGTGTCTCTCACCTCCACCCTCCATCCGCTACGCTTCAGTTCTGGCCCTCCGGCCCTCTGGCCCTCCGGCCCTCCGTTTAGGTTGCATCTGGCTTCTCTCTCCAGTCTTAACTTCCTGTCTCAACTCCCAGCCCACTGTCCCTACTGTTTAGAATGATCCAATACAAACCTGATCAGGTTACTCCTGCTCCTGTAAATACTTCAACGCCTCCTCATCGTCACTGCGAGAAAGAGCCAAACCCTCAGCTTACACCTCCAGCTTCACTTCCCACCGTACCCCCTTCTCAAGCAATAATCAAACTGTGTGCTTTCTCACAAATTGGCACCCTTCCACATTCTGCTTCTGCAACTTCGAGTGTCGTTCCCCTCTCTTCTCTTTCTGGCTAAACCTCACTCATCCTTTAAGACTCAGCTTAAGCACCGCTTCCCCCCTAGAAGCCTCCTTTGACAGCCTCCTCTCTCTCTAACCACTAGCTGAGAGGTCCGACTTTGTGGCACCGTTCATCCGTGCCTAGCACAGAATTAGCCTGTTGACTTTTCTGTCCTGCCCATTATGCTGGGGCCCTTGAAGGCAGAAACTCTCATTTCTGGGCAATGGCATTACAGATGATTTTTATTTGCATCTTCTTGTTCATTGGCATATTTTCCTTCTCTTTTAATTATTTATACACACACACACGCCTAGCCCAGTCCCCGCCACTTAGTAAGCCCCGAACGAAAGGCTACTGAGTGAATGACTAAAATAGCATGATGCAGGACATTAACCCAAGAGGTCACAGAGACTGAGGGAAGTGCTTCGGGTCCTTGAGTCCCACTATAACCAGAGCAGCTCTGCTTTTATCTTCACTCACTGGGCTTCCACATAAAATTTCACCCCAAAGCGGGGGTTCATACATATGCTTAAACAAAATGTCTGAAAAGCAGAAGTTATGGGAAAAAAAACAAGTTGGCAGACCTGAACTCTTGTCCTAGGTCAGAAATAAATCAGCTGGGCAAGTCACCTGCCCTCTGTAAGCACAACTTCTCGTCTGTTGAACACCTAACACCCCCCCCCACACACACACACAAAACACCTCTGAGAGCCATTCTCTAGACTTATTTTTGCTTCTAAATTTTACAAAAATGAGGTAAAGCACCCAGGTTGCTTCTTTCTCGTGTGATACCATCCAAATATAGTAAAAGTGGCTGCCTCCTGGGTTCAGAAGCCACACTGTTTTTTAAAATCTCATGATCAAACCTTTAAGTCTTCTTACTAATACATTCCACAAACTCCCTTCTTTCGTGATGGGGTGTTGGACTTCATGGACTTGGCTCTAAAATGAACTGAACTGGAGAGGAAGAGATGAAATGGTACTGAGAAACCACCACCAGAATGGTCATCCCTGTTCTCAAAGATGCCACAGAAATGCCGCACTGGCCTTTCTTAGAACGAATAGTTTTAGGGGGGAACACCAGTCCCTCTCTGATGCCACCTGTCCAAATCCCCAGCCTGAACCAAAACAAGAACACAGGAAGTCACTACGGTCCCAGGAGGACCTCTCAGGAATCGGATTCGTTGACACAGGCAGACTTGACTTGTTTATTCTCCATCTTCCTGCACCACAAGTCTTTGAGTGTGGTATGTCTTACACCACGGAAACGTAAGTATCCGCTAAGGTTCTGAGACAGCCAAGTGGAATGATTACCTACCTGATTAAAAGTGGGAGGCGGAGGAGGACCAGGAGGGGGCGGAGGGGGAGGAGGAATTGGCATCCTTGCCCTGCTCGCAGTTGGCACTGCTCTTTCTCTGTTTTAATTTGCAGCTTTAGGTCACTCATATACCTGCAAGTGAAACAGAAATTCATGAGAACTTTGCCATCAAAGACACTGCATATCAGGAGAACTAGGGGGCGGGCATGACACCAGAGAAACTAAGCACCTCATTTCCTAGCTCCACTATGACAGAGTCCAGGGCTTGTGAACTTTTTTTATAGAAGGCCAGATAATAAATATTTTAGGCTTTGTAGGCCGTATATAGTCTCTGACACGTTATTTTTGTTTTGATGTTTTTCAAATGAATAAACTTTATTTATTTTAGGTTCGGGGCAAAACAGCAGCAAGTACAGACAGCACTCACATACCCTGTTCCCGTCACACACATATGCAGCCTCCCGCACCACCTACGGCCTGTGGTGGTGCGTCTGTTACAATGGAACCTACATGGACACCTCATCATCACCCCGAGTACAGAGTTTGCATTAGGGTTCACTCTTGGTGCTGTACATTCTACGGGTTTGGATAAAGTATACAGACAACTACCCACAACTACAGTATCACACAGAACAGTTTCTCTGCCCTAAAAACAACCCGTGCTCTGCTGTTCACCCTCCTTCCCCCAACCTGCCAACCACGGATCTTTTCATTGTGTCCGCAGATTTGCCTTTTCCAAAACGTCATACAGGTGGAATCATAATAGGTAGCCTTTTCAAATTGTCTTCCTTCACCTTCTTCCATGTATTTTTATGGTTTGATAGCTGATTTCTTTTTAGTGCTGAATACTATTTCATTGTCTGGATGTACCACAGTTTATTTATCCATTCACCTTCTGAAGGACATCTTGGCTGCTTCCAATTTTAGCAGTTATGAGTAAAGCTGTGTGGACATAAGTTTTCAGCTCATCTGAGTAGATACCAAGCAGCATGAATACTGGACCACATGGTAATAAACTGCCAAACTGTCTTCCAAAGTGGCTGTACCATTCTGCATTCCCTCCAGCAGTGAAGGCAAGCTCCTGCCGCCCCACGTTCTTGTCAGTGTTTGGTGATGCCAGTGTTTTAGACTTTGGCCATTCCAATAGGTGTGTGTAGTGGCCTCTTGTTTTAATTTATAATTCCCTAATGACAAAGGAAGTTGAACATCTTTTCATATGCTTACTTGCCATCTGAAATATGTGTATGTGGTGAGGTGTCCGTTTGTCTTTTACCCAGTTTTCAATCAGGTTGCTTGTCTTTTCTTATTGTCGAGTTTTAAGAGTTCTTTGTATATTTTGGATACCAGTCCTTTATCAAATGTGTATTTTGCAAATATTTTTTCTCAGCCTGTGTCCTGTCTTTTAAAATATGTAAAACCATTCTTAGATCATGGGCCATACAAAAATAGACCACAGATCATATCTGACTCATGGGCCACAGACTACTGGTCCCTGAAATAATCACATCACTAGAATCTTATCACAGCATAAATACCGTATGTGAGAATTTAGCTACTTATCAAGTTACCAAAAAAAAATATGTACGGCTATCCAATCTACTATAGTGTGTAAGTGACCCTCATTATACAAATGAGACTAAAGCCAGTGAGCTGTCTTACCCTAAGATATTAAAGTAGGGGGCAAAGATAAAACCAAACTCAGGCCCTGGCCGATGGACTTGGTTGGAGTGAGGTCCCACACAACTAAAGGTTTCGGGTTTGGTCCCCAGTCGAAGTGCGCACAGGAGGCAGCTGAGCGATGTTTCTCTCTCTCCAGATCCCTCTCTAAAATCAATGGAAAAATGTCCTCATGTGAGGAAGGAAGGAATGAAATGAATGAATCCAAAACTCAGGAACAACAGCTACACCCAAAAAGCTATCCCAAGGAAATCCCAATTCTTTGGTTTTTTTTTTAAGGCTTATTTTTCATTCTCATTTGAGAAAGAGAGGAAGAGAGTGAGGGGAGGGGGAGAGAGAGAAATGGAGAGAGAAAAAGAGAAACATCAATGTGAGAGAGAAACATTGATCAACTGCCTCCTGCGCATGCCCCAACTGGGGATCAAACCTGAACCCCAGGCATGTGCCCTGACCGGGAATTAAACCAGTGACTTTTCAGTGAACAGTACTCCAACCAACTGAGCCTCACCCGCCAGGCCAAAATCCCAGTTCTTGACCCCCACAAAATCAAAGTCAAAATAACATGACTACCAGGGACTATAACTTACAAATGACAGGAAAGTTTCAAGATAGAGTACTCAACCTCATTAATTAACCCATGGAAGAACTACTCCCAAGCAAGGTGATAATGAAATTAGGACCCAGGAAAATCCACAGGCAGCCCCTAGCACAGATGGGTGACCATGTGTACCAAGCCAAGCCTAAAAGATCCAACCAGTTTAGCAATCCATTGGAGAGGTTTGGTTCTGAACTCTTTAAAGGGGTGATCAAAATCTCTTTGTGGTTAAAGGAGTAACCAATTAAACGTGTCTCTCAATGCCTTGGGAACGATGAAAGGAAAAGGCAAATATTCCAAAGGTTCTATAAAACCAAGAACCTTTACAGGTGCGTAGGATTTGATCAGACACATGACTGTGAAGGTCTTCAAAATGCCAACTCCTCCCAGTGTAATGCCCCTACAGGCTGGCCGGCCAACAGGGCTTTTCGTTCCAACCACAAAGAACGGGACAGCACTGTAGCTAGGTGGTTCCCATGGGGGATGGTGTCTGAACTCACTCAAGAAACAAGCAGCTAACTCCCCTCCAGGGGAAATACATTCTGGTGCTGCTTTCAAAACTAAGCCTAGCATTTCTTTGCCAGGTATTGAACACACTAGGCTTTAAAAATTGATCAAAATAGTAAATTCTCATAAGCAGACCATTTATCACGGGGCGGGGAACAGGACACAAACCGAAAATAAGACATGAAGAAAAAAAATTCTATTTCAATTCTCTGGGTTCTCTATGACTATTCTACTCCAAAGCCCCCACAGTATTCTTTTAAAAAGTTGGCAAGAAACATAGGGAAAATAACAGTCTATCAGAAATAGATGTTTTCAACTAATTCCAATCACCTCCATTCCTGACTTTTTTGTTTCCAGTTCTACCTTTGCCACTGCCACAGTTGCCATGATCTCCCTGAATGACCAGGAAGAGATTCAGACAAGCCCCTCATTCCTCCCATATCCACAGGTGATCCAGCCTACATGCTATACAGTAAGGAATGACCTAAAGGAACAGCCTATGCCTGACAGTGAGCACCACCTACCAGGCAACGCAGCAATCGCTAGCATGGGAAATCTCTTTCTGAAGTCAACCCACTACAGACGACCACTAATATATTACACAACTAGAGATGCCTTTTTTATTTTTAAAATATATTTTATTGATTATGCTATTACAATTGTCCCACTTTTTTCCACCTTTGCCCCTCACCACCCAGTTAACTCCCCCTCCCTCCAGCAATTCCCCCCCACCCTTAGTTTGTGTCCATGGGTCACGCATGTAAGTTCTTTGGCTTCTCCATTTCCTATATAGTACTATTCTTGACATCCCCCTATTTTGTTCCTACCAATTATGCTTCTTAATCCCTGTACCCTTTACCCCATTCTCCCCTTTCACCCACCCAGCTGATAACCCTCCAAATCATGTCCATATCTATGATTCTGTTCCTGTTCTGGTTGTTTGCTTAGGTTGGTTTTTTAGATTCAGTTGTTGACAGTTGTGAGTTTGTTGTCCTCTTAATGTTCATGATTTTTATTTCTTCTTTTTCTTAAATAAGTCCCTTTCACATTTCATGTAATAAGGGCTTGGTGATGATGAACTCCTTTAGCTTTACCTTGTCTGGGAAGCACTGTATCTGCCCTTCCATTCTGAATGATAGCTTTGCTGGATAGAGCAATCTAGGTTGTAGGTCCCTGCTGTTGATCACTTTGAGTACTTTTTGCCAGTCTCTTCTTGCCTGCAAAGTTTCTTTTGAGAAATCAGCTGACAGTCTTATGGGGACTCCTCTGTAGGTAACTCTCTGCTTTTCTCTTGCTGCTTTTAAGCTTCTCTTTATCTTTTAACTTCTGGCATTTTTTTTTAACTTTTGGCATTTTAATTATGATACATCTTAGTGTGGTCCTCTTTGAGTCCAACTTGTTTGGGGCTCTCTGTGCTTCCTGGACTCATATGTCTATTTCCTTCACCAGATTAGTGATATTTTCTCAACTAAGTTTTCAATCTCTTACCCTTCCTTTTCTCCTTCTGGCATCCCTATGATTCAGATGTTGGTATGTTTAAAGTTGTCTCAGAGGTTCCTAAGCTTGTCCTCATTTTTTCTGAATTTTTTTCTTCTTGCTGTTCTAACCGAATGTTTTTTCCTTCCTTGTGTTCCAAACTGTTGACTTGATTCTCAGCTTCCTCCCTTCCACTGTTGGTTCCTGGTAGATTTTTCTTTATTTCACTTAGTGTAACCTTCATTTCTTCCCTTATGTTGCTGCCGTACTCAGTGAGGTTTTTGAGCATCCTGATCACCAGTGCTTTGAACTCTGCATCTGACAGGTTATCTCCGTTCTGTTTAGTTCTTTTTCTGGGGCTCATTCTGTTCTTTCATTTGGGCCATATTTCTTTGTCTTCTCAATTTGGCAGCCTATGTTTTATGTAGAGGGGCTTTTGATTCCCTGTAAAAGGCACCTGTAAATTGTGTGGGGTAGAGCTTTAGGTAATTACAAGGTGGGTCAAATGGCTTCACCACTGTGTGGCTCTGTGTGGGGGGAGGGCTCAGAGAAGGGATAATACTGCTGCCTGGCTTCTGGAGGTTTCCCCACGCAGTCCATGCAGGCCCTTTAAACAAACTTTCCTGGAAACCTGGCAGTTTCTTCCACTGCCCCAACCACCAGTGATTTTTACAGCCAGAAGTTGTGAGGATTTATCTCCCAGTGCTGGAACCGAGCTCTATGGTCTGGCCTGAGGCTGGGATTGCTTGCTCCCAAGGTACCCCCCCTGATTTTTATCCGCCACACATGAATGTGGGACTGCCCATTCTGCCAGTGCACACCTCTTCATGCCACACTGTGGCTCTGTGCCTCTCCACGCCCGTAACTCCACCCTTCCTACCCATCTGGATGAATGTGGCTTCTTTAAATCCTTCGTTGTAGGACTTCCGTATGGCTCCATTTTCCAATGGCTGTTACTTGTTTTGAGAAGTAGCAGTAATTCTCTCTGAGGTTGCACAAGGAGGCAAAGCGTGTCTACCTACACCTCCATCTTGACCATAAGTCAGATGCCTTCTTAAAATAGGTTCAATTCAAATTCCAATTTCAAAATAGATCCATCAAAAAAAAAGATCGCTTTCATTAAGTGACTAACTTTAGTGGTGGCTATTGGCAGTGGCTAGTAACCTTTCCTCTGCCTCTTAAAGACCGCATGGACACCACACTCCAGTCAGTGACTCTGAGTATACAATGGTACGCACACACACCGCAGCAGCATGCTATCGAGTCTGTTTACGGGGAGGACCCTGGAGCCCCAGGAGTGGGAGTGCGTGCGTGCGTGCACACCAGGGAGAAGGGGCGAAACTGAATGACGTGAGGGTGACCGCCTAACCTCACTCAGGAGGGAACTACAAAGTTGGGGGTCACTTTAGGTCTTCTCATCCCCTTCTGCTTCAATCACTGAAAAAAAAGCCTCCACTGGAAACTGGTTGGATTTAGCAAATTCTCTATTTTTTCCAAAGTAAAATTCAACCCACTCCCAGTTTCTATCCTAGTGATAGAATACAGTCAGTTCTCTACGTTTTCCAAAAGCAGCCAAACTTACGAAAAATTAAATTAATACAAATTTCCTTTGCATGAAAATCCCCAAAGAAACTTTATTACAATGAATTTAGGATTGACACGTGCCATCACTAATTCAATGCAGAGAGTCTGTTGTGAGAACTGCTTTCAGTTAAAAATAAATGAACCAAAGCCAGATGGGTACTGGATTTATCAGGGTGATCACTTTGTAAGGTATATAAATGTCGAATCACTATGTTGTCCACCTGAAACTAATACAATATGATATGTCAACTGTAACCGAAAACTGAAAGAAGAAAAAAATTTAAATGAACCAAGAACAGTTCATAAAGTTTTAATACAGAAATAAATTTTAGTGACCAACTATTTTTAGTCAAAGGACAAATTCAGGCCTCCTGGAGCACCATCTATTGCAATTTTAAGAATCTAACATTCCTGAGATTGAACTTAGAAAGTGGGTTCGCTACAGAATTTTTAGTCCTTCCTTTCTATTAAATTAGAGCGGCAAACCTCACCGCCTGTGCTCTTCAGAGCCCTAGAATTTCAGAAATACTGTGAGACTGCCTCTGGTTCAGTAACACAGCAATTTCCATTCCCTTCTTAAGCCCTTCCATCTACCCCATGATATAATAAGCTTTTCACATCCTCAAGAGTCAATTTCTTGGAAGAAAGGAAAGAAGGGAAGGAGGGCGGGAGGGAGGGAGGGAAGGAAGAGAGAGAAAAGGAGGGAGGGAAGAGAATGTATGACTTTTTTTTTAAGATATGGGCTTTTTTCTTTAAGATTTTATTTATTTATTTTCAGAGAGAAGGGAAGGGAGGGAGAGAAGCATCAATGTGCAAGAGAAACAGCGACTGGCTGCCCTTGCACACCCCCAACTGGGGACCTGGCCTGCATCTACGCCTGTGCTCTGACCAGGAATCGAAGTGGCAATATCTTGGTCAGCAGAACAAAGCCCAACCCACTCACTAAGCTACACCAGCCAGGGCTCAATTTCCTTCAAATAAAGATCAGAGAGCATTATTTCAAGTCTTCCTGATGTCAAATTTATCAAAGAATTCAGAGATGTCTTCATAAAACCATGAAATGAACTTTTGAAAAGTGCTTTCTTCTATTCCTCAAAAAACCAAAACCATTTTTCTATTAAATTCCCTAGTATTTCACCCCAATACTCCCATGTTTTAGGAGCAGGAGACTTCTGAGTACAAAGACACTACCGCACTTTGCATCTGAGAAATAAAGAATCCAATTTAGTTGTTGCTTTTTTCATATGTTTAAAATAATATAAGAGGTATCCTAGTTACCATAACAATTTGGGGCCTTTATTCAAATGACATTCTGCTGTTATAAAACTCAAGCTTCAATCCCAAGTTAGTTTAAAAAGAAAAAAAAATCCAGAAAAATCTAAATCTTAATGCTATCTATTTTCGTGCTGACAGATCTCAGGTAACAGCACTTTCCTTTAATCTTGGCTTTGACTACAGAGTAAATTACAGTGCCAAAGTACCCAAAAAAATCCCACAGGGGAAAAAAACTGACCTTAAAACGTAGGCTGCCTCCCCTCAGCAGAGTCTCAAAGGCCTCAGTTCTGCCTCACAAGAACAAGTTACATGGCCCTGGCTATGTGACTTGGTTGGAGCGTCATTCTGTGCACCAAAAGGTTGCTGGTTCAATTCCCGGTTGGGGCACATACCTAGGTTTTGTGTTTGATTCCTGGTTGGGATTTGTAGGGGAGGCAACCAATTGGTGTTTCTCTCTCCCTTCCTCTTGCTCTAAAAAATCAATGGAAACATGTCTTCGTGTGAGTATTAAAAAAAAAGAAGTTACATGAATAGGAATTTGTAATGTCAACAGGAAAATTATCTCTCCTTTTTTAGATATATATTCGATTCTTTAATATTCTATTAAACCTCTTCCTAATATAAAGAAACAGAGGAATAGGTAAAGAGACATTTCAAGATCTTCTTTGGACCAGTGGCTCTCCGACTGTCTCTAGCTATCCTAAAGGGAAGACGGTTGTCTCTTAAGAAGATTCCAGACATTCTCCCCACTGGAATTCTTCTGATCCCACAGTTCAAATCAGAAGAAATCTAACAGCATCAGAGATGGAACATACATGTTTGACAGAAAATCAGCTGCTCTAGGATAGCAAGTAAAAAGCCAACGAGATGGAAATGGGCTCCATGAGTACAGAACTAGTAAGAAAGCCAGGGTAGCTGGAACTCAGTGAGGAGAGTGGTAGCAAATGAAATCCAAGGCCTTGCAGATCACCCTCCAAATCCAAAAGTAGTCTCTTTCTTCATTCATTATGCCTGTAATACCAAAGAAGTCTAAATGAACCAACAGCTTCACACCTAAAGGGAACTATAAATTCAATCGGTTATTTCATTAATCCCAGACTGCACTTGATCTCCTAGCATAAGCACAGTTAAAAGTACCTATGTACTAACTGGAAGCCTTCCAGGGTTAAAAGTTACCCGATGGTAATCTGCCTGCATGTCCACCTGCCCTTCAACTTTGCTCCTGAAAAGCAGTGCAGTGTGGGGAGGTAGGAACTCATTACCATAATGGCATAAGGGCATCCAGCTCCTAAGCCAAAGAACCCCGACATGGGAGAAGAGCCAGAAGCTACCAAAGAGTATTCACAAGCTACTCCAGGAGACAACAAACAGCAGGAGTCAAACAGGTTCCCATAATTATACAGGAACTCATGTCAACACAGAATTATGAACATGCCTCCATGTGCTCTAGGGCAGAATACAGTAGAGGGCCCCCGCTAAGTCATTTTTGGTTTAAAATACAAGGAAACAGACTAGAGTAACGTTCTTATTATACAAAGGCCTCCTCGCCCCAAAGGGCTTTGTATAGTTTGAAAATAATCCACAGCACTCTTCTCTCAGAGAAGGTGCTATTTCCCCCTTGAAATTCAATTCAGTCAAACCTCTGATGAAACAGATTTCTATCATGATGGAATTAATTAAAATTCTATGGTTAGCTCCATGAGGGAAAAAATCATTTTTCCAACTGCAGGCATTTTTTAATCATGGACAACTCAACTATGTAGCAAATCTGACTGACCCAACAAATAATAAAATATCTCATACCCACTGTGAATATTTAAATCCTGTGACTTCTACAACTAAACCTGGTTGTTTTACTGTTTTCTAAAAAAGATTTTTATTTATTTACTTTTAGGGAGAGGGGAAGAGAGAGAGAGAGAGAAAGAGAGGGAGAGAAACACCAATGTGTGGTTGCCTCTCCCACATCCCAAACTGGGAACCTGGCTCACAACCCAGGCATGTGCCCTGACTGGGAACTGAACCATCAGCCCTTTGGTTCACAGGTCAGCGCTCAATCCACTGAGCCATACAAGCCAGGGCAAACTCTTTAGATAAATGATTTTTCACAGTTACAAACAGCACATAACACGGGAAGAGAAAAGGAAGACGGAAGAAAGATGACTACATAATGAAATCCTTTCAAATATAATTTCTGTAATAAAAACGTAAGTATATATCCCAACAATGAGGCTTCCCCCACCAAGTATGACTCTTTCCTCTTGCCCCACATTTTTTAAAAGTCCTAAAAACATAAACTCAGGAGACTACTTCCTCACATATGACTTGATGTGGTAAATATTAGGCACCACAGGTTATTCCCAGATACAGGGCAACCCAGGAGCCAAGCCCTCTCATCTAAAATGATGGCAAACAATGACTGAGAAGTCTACTCTTGTGTTCAATTAAATAACTACTGCTGCAAAGGATGGCTTCATTAAAAAATAACTGATGCAAGAGCAACTGTAAATTAAGTGTCTGAAAATCATCCTAAACAGGTAACATGGAATGACCTCACCAAACATCCCCACCCACTACGACACCCCAAAGCAAAGAGAAAACCTGTTAACCTGAAAGCACTCAAGTATTGGGAAGGTGGGGGAACGTGTACAGAAAAATAGTCAACTCTAACAGTCAACAGCTAATAAGCACAAGACCTCCAAGAACTGAGAACTAGGGTACTACACTTGGCTTCTACAACATTACTAAAACAGGTACCATTTGGCTCCTGACCTCCAAGAAAATCACAGAAACCTAGGCACAGCTGCAAAAATCTCACTTACAGATACTTCAGAATGGCAGTAAAAGTTTCCTTTTAAGCCTAGGGATCTATAAATACACAAAAGAAGAAAATATGCCCTTTCATACTGTTAAAGTTAAATATAAACTTCCAATCACAGTGCTTCAACATCTCCAAAAACGATGCTGTATACGTCCAAGGCAGATCATTAGTACATCTGTTTCCAAAGCCTGAGTTAATTCCCCATTTTACAAAAAATAAAAATAAAAAATTAAGATTCCTGGATTTGGACAGTGAAATGATGCAGAAAGTAGCTCAATCTCCATAACTAATATTTTCTCCCCACCCACACATCCCAGGAACCAGTGCGTTTAAAAATGTTGGCTAAAAAAATTGAGTCAAGCCCTGGCTGGTGTAGCTCAGTGGAATGAGCGCAGGCCTTCGAACCAAAGGGTCACTTGTTTGATTCCCAGTCTGGGTACATGCGTGGGTTTCTGCCCAGGTCCCTAGTAGGGTGTGCAAGAGGCAACAACCACATATTGATGTTTCTCTCCCATTCTGCATCCCTTCCCCTCTCTAAAAATAAATAAATATAATCTGAAGGAAAAAAAAGGAGTCAAATGAGGCCAAAGTTATTGCCATCAGCCAACATATGACTAAAGAGAGGAATTAATCAGATTAAGAACACAAATTCTAATTTAGAAATCCAGACCAAAGCCAGACAGACTAAAACACAGTCTGAATACAAAAGCAAAATTAAGGGAAGCCTCAGGAGTTTGCTTTGATGATTTAAGATAGCAATAAATGGTTTAGAAGACCCTTCTAAAAGAGTCTCCAAACTTGCCTGAAGACAAGATACAACCCAGGGCATTTGTAACAAACAAGCAAACAAACAAACAGACAAACACAAAAAGACTTCTGAGCCCGAATCCCTGACCTTCTAAAATCATAAAAGATCTGGGAATCTGTACATTCAACAATTCCTGGTGTCAGGGAGTCTGCAAAAACAGTAAAGGAGTATTAGTAGTCAACTCCACAGGCGCTACCTGAACAGGTGTCAGCAAGAAGCTGCTGACTATGTTAGTTCAAACACGAACGTGCTGCATGAATTTTATCATAAAACATCATTAAAATTATGCAAAGGAATCTTTTTCTTAAAGGCTAAAAGATAAAAAACAAAGAAAATAGGGAAGGAGACAACAGCAGAAAGAGAGACACGCCAACAAAATTTGGGAAGCTGGAAAGCAGATGCACGAGTGATAAATAACTTAAACGCCTGCAGTGCAAAGCAGCAGATTCCTACCCCAGAATCTCAGAAAAGGCTCAGAAATTGGAGGAACCAGTACCTCCTCTAGAGGAAGGAGAATATGAGGGGCTGAAACGGGAATTGGTGGAAAATCCGAATAAGAAACAGTATTCCATCCTCTTTCCCTCCCCCATTCTACAGAGCAGAAGATTGGAGAAGGTGAAATCAGAGGGCCTCTCAACCAGGGACCAGTCACAGCTAAGGGCAGGAGTGCCAAGCTGAAGACAGGGGATCCAATAGAAGTCTAACTTACTCTCCTTTCCCCATCTCTCTTCTTCGACTTGGCTCCAGAAACACGAGATTCTGGGCTTATACTCTCCAGGCAAGAGACTAGAGGATCCACTCTGAGGGAACTAACAAGCCCCCAACTCACCCCAAAGTGATACCCACCACTTGATAAGCCAGGGCTTCATACTCAGAGCGTATCAGTACCTCATTGTTTTTATCTTTTTAATTAAAAAAATATTTATTGATTTTAGAGAGGGAAGAAGGGGGGGGGGAGAGAGAGACAGACAGACAGACACATGGATGTGAGAGAGAAACATTAACTGGCTGACTTCCATACACACCCTGACCAGGAAGCAAACCAGCAACCTAGGCCCGTGCCCTGACCAGAAATCAAGTTCCCGACCTTTTGGTGCACAGGATGACGCTCCAACCAGCTGAGTCACGCTGGCCAGGGCTAGTACCTTATTCTTAAAAATGAGCAGATAGCCAAGAATCATCAGACATTTGAAGAAAACCTCTGAAAGTAGGAATCAAAGTAAAGAAACAAAACAGAATTCCTGACAACATGAAAAAATATCTAAGAAATTAATACCAGAAGTTAGTACAACAGAAAATATGAAAAAGCTAAGGAAATCTAAAAATTGAATAAGTGAAAAACAAAATAATAATACAAATTTGCAAGGATAAAATAGAGGACCAGTCTAGGAGTTTCACCTTCTGGATAATGGGAATTTCCAGAAAGAGAGAGGAAATAAATAATTATGGAAGAGGGAATACTTTATCAAAGATATAATACAAGAAAACTTCACAGAGCAGAAATGAGTTTTAGACTGAAAAGGCCCACTACACGAAAATGCCAAACATGGTGAAGTTTTAAGTATCCACACCAAGGCACAACATCACTGTGCTGCAGAACACTACGGGTAAAGACAAGACCCTCAACCCTTTCAGAGAAAAAACAGGCCCTACACAAAGAACCCAGAGTCAGAAGAGCATCAAACCTCACAACACCGCTACTGAAAATTGTAAGACCGCAAAGCAAGGCTTAAAATTTCCGAGATATGACCTCCAACATGACATTATATTTAATCAAGTATCAACTAGCATGACGGTAGAAAAGAGAAGATTTAGACATGCAAGGCTGCAAGACCTCAAAAAAGGCATCCCTCCCTCCACCCCCCCTGCAATGGCCCCTTTTTCATAAAGCCTCTGGAAGAGGCTCTACTAATGTGTTTGAATGTACTGAAAGGAGATTTATACTTCTGCCTGAGTTTAGAAATAAATCAGTGATTAACAGTCAGTAAATCAAGCAAAAGAAAAAAGAAAGAAGGGAGGAAGGGGGAAGGGGAAAGAGGGGAAAAGAAAAAAATGGCAATTATTACATTTAGGGAAAAATGTATAAAAAAGGTACTATAATCAGTGCACACACAGTCATTTTATTAAGGCCAATTTTTTCCTTTTTAAATAATTTTTAAAATATTTAATTTATTCATTTTTAAAGAGAGGGGAAGGGAGGGAGAAAGGGAGAGAGAAACATCAATGTGTGAGAGAAACATTGATGGGTTGCTTCTCATACACCCCCAATTGGGGACCTGGCCCCCAACCCAGGCATGTGCCCTGAATGGGAATTGAACCAGTGATCCCTTGGTTCACAGGCAGACACCCAATCCACTGAGCTATACCAGCCAGGGCCTAGCTTTTTTTCTTTTGGTAACATTTACCACTACTGTCTTCTGGACTCATAGGGTGGCAGGTGGGAGGAGGCTGGAGGCCTGGGAACTACATTACCAGAATCCCATCAAAGGGGTTGAGATTTAAATTTCCGAGAATACAAGTCATTCACTTAAGATCTGGAAAATAGGAAAAATGCAGATGCCACTACTGCTCTTCTGGCAGCTGTAAGAAGGTACGCATGTGGCTTTGGACAGATAAGATGTGGTTTGCTGCAGTTGCCAACATTCTGCAAATCGCCTGCTTTGGTTTTTAAAGCATCCAAGATTATTAATGGTAGCACTTTCTTACAAATCCCTGTAACATGGTTTTCCCTCACCTATGTTCCCATGGCCTTCCAATGATTTTATAAGCATCTAATATCCTCTTTGAAATATCAAGAATGGTATGCTTTTCTGATTGAATCCTGATATATACTATAAAAACACAAAACTCTGATTTAATCAAGATTGTGATGTTCTGTATTAGGAAGCTAGCAGAAAGGCTTGAAGGTAGGTAGAAGTATAAAAATGCAAAATCATATTCCATACTAAAAATTCAATAGGTAATATCTATGGATGAAAAAAAAAATCAAGGAATAGTACTAGTATAACTATGTAGAAACATGAAGATAATACACATCAGGAGCCCTGGCTGGTATGGCTCAGTGAATTGAGTGCCGGCCTGCAAACCAAAGGGTCGCTGGTTCGATTCCCAGTCAAGAGAACATACCTGGGTTGCAGGCCAAATCCCCAGCGCGGGGGTGTGCAAGAGGCAACCACACATTGATGTCTCTCTACCTCTCTTTCTCCCTTTCTCTCCCTCCCTAAAAATAAATAAATAAAAACTTAAAAAAATACACATCAGGGAAAAAAACACTAAAAATATTAAAAGTAACAGAGGATGAACAAGGAGAAATGGAAAGCAATATTTTAAATTATAAGACTTGTGGTGGCCTGGCTGGTATGGCTCAGTGGATTGAGTGCCGGTCTGCAAACCAAAAGGTCACTGGTTCTATTCCCAGTCAGGGCACATGCCTGGGTTGGGGGCCAGGTCCCAGTAGGGGGCACATGAGAGGCCACACATTGATGTTTCTCTCCCTCTCTTTCTACCTCCCTTCCCCTCTCTCAAAATAAATAAATAAAAAAGACTTGTAGCCCTGGCTGGTGTAGCTCAGTGGATTGAGCGCGGGCTGCGAATCAAAGCATCGCAGGTTCGATTCCCAGTCGGGGCACATGCCTGGGTTGTAAGCCACAGCCCCCAGCAACCGCACATTGATGTTTCCCTCTCTCTTTCTCCCTCCCTTCCCTCTCTAAAAATAAATAAGTAAAATCTTAAAAAAAAAAAAAAAAAAATATATATATATATATAATGTTTAAAAAAAAAAGACTCGTGGTGCTGTTTGACTCTTCAAACTATGTAGTCTTACTATTTTGATTTAAAATTTTTTAAAAATTTAATTACTAAAACCCCCAAAATTCTAACACTGTATAAGAAAAATCAAGCTTCAGACTGACCAATATTTAAAACAATAAGATCTATCTATACTACATCTGTCCCAAGACGCCAAGGTCGCACGTTCAATCCCCAGCCAGGGCACATTGAAGAAGCAACCAACAAATGCATAAGTAAGCAGAACGACAAATCTGTATTTCTCTTCCTTTCTTCCTCTCTCTCTAAAATCAATAAAATTTTAAAAAATATATATTGGATCTGTTATCGACATAATTAAGGACAGTAGAAAATCCTCCCCAAAACAAAATAAATGAAAAGCTATTATGCTTGCTTCTAGAACTTGCCCCTTGAATTCAATGCTAATGGAAGCAGGCTGCCTAATGTGACCTGAATCTCTGCCACAGCCTGGGTGTCACCAGTGCTCACCACCCCAGAGCTCACTCCACGTCACAGGTCAACTATGTGAGGAACTTCCAGGTCACTATCAGAAATCGTGACCAAGATTAATTGTAAAGGTAAACACAAAAATAGAGGGATAAATCTAAAAATCAGTTACCTTAGATCCTTTTTAGGACTTGTTTTTAATTAAATGCACTAACTGAAAAATAAAAGCAACCAACATATGCTTATAACTTCTTTAGAAGTTGTGAGAGACTATTAATTAGACGGAAAAGGTGATGACAAGGAGAGCTGAAGCCTAGTCACTGACGACAAAAAAATGACTCTTCTCACCCTGGGCCAGCCATGCTTCCTAACGCTGACCCCCCACCTCCACGGGCCGTCCCTCACTCGCACACCCCAAATACAAAAGTAGAGAAGCATATACAGAGAACAGTCAGAAGTAAGGAAAACCCAGCGAACGCAGTCTCCACACGAAAAGGCCTGAGAGAAAACTTAACCAGATGCTCCATGAATGCGGACCCAGACTGCACGTGGACAGAGGTGTCACCCTCATTTCAAAGACACACCTTAAGTTCCGACCTGCCACAGATAGTCTAATACCAAAGCTGTGACTTCCACTGTTGACTCGACGAGTCTCTTCTCTCTCACTCTCATACCCTTAAGCCATCAGACACACAGAGGTTTCTTGCTGAAATGCTAGAAAAATTTTCGTATTTTCATTCCGTGATCACCAGTGATGGGCAGCTAAACCAAGAATCTACTTTAAGTTAGGAAAATAGGGCAAGCTGATCAAATCACACAAGGTACTGAATTAAACAGGCCCGTCTGGGCTTGGAGGAAGAGCACTGTGATTTCTGAACAAAAGTCAGCATACAGGAAGATAAAAATGCTTCCGTGCTTTTTCATAATGGCGCTTCAGCTACTAATTCATTTGTATGCCCAACAAGAGTCATGCGTCACGTCAGGACGTATGGCCTAGATGAAGGGTACGATAAGAACATCTGTGTGCGCTCTCTCTAGCCCCAGACGGCTTACTAAAAATAGTAATATTCCCTACATCAGGGAAAATACACTAAAGTAGGTTTTTTGTATTCTAAATGGCTGGTCTGGCAAAACGAACAGTCTGTCATCCCCATAATCTAAGAATTGCTCCCCAGTAATCATTCATCTCACCCATTTCTAAGATCCTAAAATTTTAAGACCTAATCCAGTCACACAAGTTTAATTTGCAGGACCTAAAAGAAATCAAGACTAAAATAGACTTTATCCAGTGAAATGCTTATAGAAAACAGGTTCCACTGTATAGCATCAGACTTTTTTATGGTATTGATGGTTTTAGCATTAACACCAGTAAACCAGTGTCTGTGGAAAGAACTGACGGAAAAAAAATCTCTACTATAAAGGTTGAGCTCAAAGTTCACTATGCTATTTATTCATTTTTGGAGAGCTTATACTCTCTGCATCCTGGCCTCCCACCACTCTGCTTTTCACTCCGAGATCCAGACACGCTGAACTTCCTTCGACTCTTCAGAACTGCCACGTTCTTCACCCGTGCCGTCTCCTCTGCCCCGAACAGTCTTCGGTCCTCCCTCACCTTTTAGGATCAGCCTTAAAAGTCACTCCCTCGCAGACCTCCCTGACCATCCTCCTTCCCTGTCAACCTGGGTCAGGCTTGCAAGTAGCTGTCTCCATAGCATTTACAGCAGAAGTAACTGTTTGTTCACTGGGTCTCCCCTCTAGACCGTAATTGCATGAACGCAGGGACCGAGTCAGTTTTGTCCACTGCTGTATCTCCAGCACCTGGCACGGTGCTTGGCACACAGCAGAGGCTCAAAAATTCTTATCTAGTAAGTGAATAACATGGCCCCCCCAAATTCAGCTTCAGCAACTCTACCTATAAGGGGTGGGCTAAGTAGGTTTATAATTTTGAGTACACAAAACACAGACTTTATTCTTATATTATTATTTATTAAAAAGAAAAAAGTATAGTGTATTAATGGTGTGCTATGCTTGTTTTTTAAAAAATAAGAAATACACTTATTTGCTTCATAGATACATGGTATCTCTAGAAAGGATCTTAAGAAACTGGTAATGTTAGTTGCCTCTTGGAAGATGAACTGGATTATGAGCAGACTAAAGGTAAAAGGTAAGCTATTCACCGTACAACTTTTTTATCTTTCAAAATTTGAACCACATTAATGTATCATCTATTTAAAAAGTAAAATTTGCTAAAGACAGTCCTGTCCTTATGCCTAAGACAGTGATGGAAAGAGTTTAAATGTTCTGCACCTGGATACTTGATGACAAATGTCTGGCCCACCAGCTGAGCACTGGCAGGGCGGAAGTGGAAAAAAGGAAAACTCAGCCATAAATCTCAAACAGCTTTCCCCACACTAGATTCCATCGCTTCAGAAGAAAAATTCCATTTTTTGGGGGAACCAAATGTCCCAATCTGGACACACAGAGAATGTTTTCAATCAGAAGGGATTATTGGGAGAAATTACTAGATTCAGCACTTCTATAAGCATAAAAAGTAAGTTGATTAATCTGTACTGAAGAAATGTAAACACTGACTAAAAATAAATTATTTTCACTGAAGGGCCTTAAAATCTAAATGGAGCTTAATTTGAATCCACAAAGTTTAAGAAACTAAATTTTTTTGGCAATCAATTTGAAGAATGGGGAGGAAAGCTACACACATTCCTTAAAATCCAGATTTGCCAAACTTTAAGATACTCTTTAGGAAAGAAAGGTCTGAAACTTGTTTAAATACAACTCCAATAATCATATTTGTTATCATAATCAAAGCCCTGAACCAGCCCTGGCCGATAGCTCAGTTGGCTAGAGCATCGTCCTGATACACCAAGATTGTGGGTTCAATCCCTAGTCAGGGAACATACAAGAATCAACCAATGAATGCATAAATAAGTGGAGCAACAAATTGATGTTTCTCCCCCTCTCGAATCTATTCTAAACAAACAAACAAACAAACAAACAGCAGCAGCCCGGGACCAGAGTTAAAACCTTTGGTTCTGAACCGTGGAGTTTCCCAAACCTGCATATCAGGAACAGAATACGCTGGACTAATGACGGCAGGAGAAAGCCGAATCCAGGGCCACCAATGAGAGGATGTGTCTTGGGGTCTCCAATGTTATAAGAACCAATGTCATAGAGTGCAAGAAATGATCTTCATAATCCATCCCAAGACCTATCGGAGACACTGTTATCTTCAACTAATTATCCCCTGAAAAACAAAAGGGTATTTACTAAGTAGAACATACTGAAAGGGCATTTACTAAGCAGAACAAAGTAGTTAGTACAGCCATTCTAAATTGTTACGACTTTGCAAAGCCTAAATGGCAAGCTGGAAGCCAATTCCTAGCTCCCCTCTTTGATAACTTATTGGCCTCCACGGGCCCTTTCTGCACTAGCGAATGTATCACCTCTTCCCCCTACTAACTTTGTTTTTCTCCATAAAGTTCTGAGCAGCATCTTAAATACCCCTGTACACAGTATCCCGAACAGCGCCGTGAATTGAGCCTGCGGCTCCCCAAGCCCGAAGGCTGAGTGAGAGTGGAGAAATAAAGAGGTTGGAAATACCCTCTCTTCCTCGATGCCCTGGACTTTCAAAGGTGGACAAAGGCAATGATTCTGCATTTAATCACAAGATGAATAAGAAACAGATTTGAATTCAGAAAAAACAGAGGAGTACAAAAACATTCAGTAAAGAGCACCGCCTCCGCTTCCTCCCGAGCGGCTCTCAGGGTCTGCCCGAGGGCCTCACTGACGCGGACCCCCAGCCCCTCTAATCCGGGGCAGTCCCTCAAGAGACGGCCCACCGGAACCCTGCCAACTTCTGCTCAGGAGCTGTGTGAAGAACAGTAGCAACAAGGGCCTACTTTGAGAAGGAGATCAACAATCACATTCAAGAAGAAAAGAAGTTATTTGGCAAAAAGAAGCATGTTGCCAAAATGTTAGTCACAGCTTCAGGGCCCCGGTTTGTGTTTCTGCGGCTATTCTTTGCTTTGACAGAGCCCATTCTCCGGCCCAGGAAACCCGGCTCTGCCTCTGTCACCCACCTCATCCGAAGCAGTCAAGAATCCTTTCAGTTTGGTGGTATCAAACTGTGACACAGACAAGACGTCCACCAGAGACTAAAAGGGAGGGAAAAAAATATGTAATTTGCTGTTTCCACTTAGGACTGGACCAAGCAGAGCGGTGGAAAACACAACAGGATAGGAAAAAATGAAAAATCATTATGTTAAACACGCAGGCTGTACCCAACAGCCTTCCCGAAGCTCTGAGCCTCCATAACTTTTCTCAGAACCTTCTTTAAAGCAAACCAAAGGCACACACAGTAGGCTGCAACGACAGCAAAACACAAAGCAAGTCTTTACTCCCAAGTGTACACACTTCACAGCCTACAGCTCGCTCTTCCTCGGCGAGTGCGAAGACGACGCTTTGCTGAAGCAGCCCGAACCAGCACACCCTGATTTTCAGAACTGCTCCAAGAGCAATAGGAAAACAGACTCAAGTAGACCAGGTTACTCTCCCAAAGAGCCCAAGAAGTCAAGAAAAAACACCTGACAATTTTCGACAGGAACAGGATCCCCCTCTTCCCTTCGTAAAAGCAAAACCTGAAAACACCGTTCTCAACACCCTCCCCCTCCCCTGCATTTCACCTTTGCGCTGACACGGCTAACCAGCCAGTAGCACCTAAGGTAAACACTGCCCTGATAGGAAGGGTGAGAGAATGAGAAACCGCCCCTCTCAAGCAAATCCACGTCAGACCTCAAAACGCCGAGCCTTTCAGGAACACTCTAAGCCCGACAAGTTCGCCTGCGAGCAGAGTGCTCAGGGTATTACGCCCAGAGGAACAGCTCAATCAGTCGCTATTTCGAAGGTGTAACAGAAGGGTTAAAACTGTCCACACAGTGGCAACGGGGCCAGAGTCACTGGACCAAAGCCACTGTCTAAAGTACTACACTTCCGTGAATTTTCAAGAAGATCCCGAGAAAAGTCAGTGTTTGTCAAGGGTAAAGTGACTGAAAAATGAAAACCAGAGTTTGAAAGAGTAAAACATCCTGGTGGCAGACTGCATTCGCCAATACTCTCCATCAACAGACCTCGTGCGCCCCAGCTCTGATTTCCCTATCTCCATCGTGATGGCAGCCAATACAATGTAACACAATAATAGGAATTTTCTGGCTACTAAAAGTTTAAGTTAAGAAAAGCTTAAAAAAGAAAACAGACTGTATCAATTCTCCACTCCCCTAGCCCCTGGCTCCATACACCGAGAAAGTTTGGGGTTCAATCCCTGGTCCAGGCGTGTGCAGGAGGCAACCGGTCATCGATGTTCCCTTCACATCGATGTTTCCTTTTTCCCTTTTTTCTCTCTCTCATATCAACAATCATATCCTCAGGTGAGGATTACAAATATAATAAATCACCAACGCTTCCCTAGCACAGAAAAGCAGCAAGGCTGAGAGGAAGAAAATGAGAAAGACCGGTCTTCTAAATATCAGTATGCCAATCTTGTTTTTCGAGATCACTTCTTTACAACCCCTGTAAAGATCCCATTTGGTGGACACAGTCTTTTAGAGGCAGTGAGGAGACCAAACCTGTACTTCAAAGGGAAAAAATGAGAGTTTAACAATTGGCTTCAAATTGTTAATCCTGGTTAATCTTTAGGTGGGCTAGAACAGTCAGTCATTCCTTGAGGTTCTTTTGCGATGTACAAAAGGAGAAAACAGTCACCAAAAACATTCAGTAATTCATTCAGAAACAGCGACTCTAAGGCAAAAATACCAGCACGAAAAAGGAGGTGGATCCTGGGGAGCCCAAAGCAGTAACAGGTTATTCCAATCCCTTTACAATGACCAATTCCAGTGGACACCAGCTCTTCCAGTTTGTCACCCCGGGGTTATCTTTTGAGAATTCTCCTTCCTGATTAGTAACTCAGCAACACACACAGCCCATGCCGAACACCTGAAGGTTTCCACCTCCCCTCACTTCACACCACCCCAAACTGAAGCCTCACCTCGGCTACCGCCAGGTGCATCTCAACATTTCTCGGTCCAACCTTCCCTCCTCAATCGTGATTCCCACTAAACGCACGCTCTCGAGATTCCCTCCAGTGTAAGCAGTTTCCCGAACCAACCTCTCAACCACTGGTTCTCACTCCACTCAATCCCCAAAATGTCACGGTGGCCTCCTCACCCGCAGCATCCTGCTAATTACCTGTTCCCAACAGGTCCTCCCTCCCCATCTCCCTTTTTGCGCACGGTTACCTCGTTCCGCGCTCTGAGTCGCTGTCTTACTCACCTTACCCAACCCTCCGGATCCTTTATTTCCTGCCTCTTAATAATCTTCCTCCACATTTTCACAGGCATCGTTCTCCCCACACTAATTCCCAACCACTCCCCCCACTTCGATTCCCCACGCCCCCTCTTCTTCAGGTTCTTCCGACCCAGCCCCCGGACTCCCTCCCCTCAGGCCCCGCCCCCAGGACCCCTCACTTCTTCAGGCCCCTCCTCCAACGCCCCTCTCCCCTGAAGCCCCGCCCCAACCCCCCTCTTCCCCGGCTCTCCCTCCCACTCAGGTCCGCAGGTCATCTCAGCGACAGAGTCAGAGTCCCTCACCCCTTTCCGACCCGGCCGCAGCGGCTCCAGGAGCAAATCCTCCGCCACCTCCGCTCCAGCTTTGTCCCGTCCTGCTCGACCCCCGCCCGGCAAGCTCCCTTTCTCGCCGCCGCCGCCCCTTTTGCCAACCCGGAAATGGATCTGCTCCCACCGTCCCCAGCGTCCGCGAACAAAATGGAGGCGGGGGGAAAAGGAGCTGGGAGCCGGGAGCGGAGGGACGCTACACGCATGCGCCTCTGAAGAGCCCGCCTCCTGCCGGAGGCTGTGAAAGCGGAAGCGGTTCGGTAGCCACCATCTTGGGAAGGTCGCAAGAATTTCACTTACTAGGTAAGAGCAAGTAGGTTCCAATTGTAATCACCTGGAAACACTTAAATAGTGATGCCGAGTTGCACTCCCAGAGATTGATTTAATTGTTCTGGGGGACGGCGTCGGCATCGGGCCTTCTGAAACTGCGCAGATGATTCAACTGTTGCCGAGGTGGCTGATCAGTGAGCTAAACAGGGTCTTGAATATATCTTTCTTTATCCCACGGCGCGCGTACACACACAAACCTCACAAATGTCCTTCCCTAATTTCTAGTTAGCGAAAACCTCTAGGCCTCAGTCAACCTTGCAAGAGCCCAGGAGTCAAGCTTCGGTTGTCATAGCAACTGAGAGGCAGGCCTCCTGCCAACAAGTCATCGTTAACGTCAACTTAACCACCTGACCAGAACACTGGTGAACACCGGGCTCCTCTTTGCAGGGTCTGAGATTCCCCAGATTCCAGGGGTGGAGGATGGCGCCGCCGTCTACTACAACTGCTTGGGGTCTGGGAGAGGACTACTGTGCCCCTCCCTGTCGGGGCTGCTAACTCCGTCCCTGCTCACAGGATCCCTCCCTAGTCCACCCACAAAAGTACCTTTCTACTTCAACCAAGTCCATTGTCTTCAAAATGCTCTCCATTTTCCTTCCTCCCCTCCGAATCTGAAGTAAGGGGACAGGATTGGGATTATTACCTGTATGCCCTTGGGCCTCAACTATCCAATCTGTAAATTGGAGCTAAGAGTGCCTGTCTCGACTGTTTCATGAGCTCAAATCAGGTAATGAATAGGAAGGCATGTGATAAGCCAGAAGTTATTATTATTTTTGTTTGCCAAGAGTAGTACTGAGCGCCACCCACTAGTCAAGTGAATGTCACAGCATCCATTGAGGACCTGCTGTGGGCCAGGCACTGGGCTAGGCACCAGGAGATGACTGCGGAAGTGACTAAGGCACAGCATCTCCCCTGGGGCACTCACTGTGTGGTGGGCAGATTGGCATGTAAACTGCTAGCTGAGATGTAAGTCAGCATGTGATTAGTGCTGTGGGGACATACGGGCTCCTGAACATCAAGCCAGAGAGTGATTAATTCCTGCTAAAGAATGGGAGAAGATTTCGTAAACAGTTTTCGATTCAGCTTTGAAGGATGAGTAGAATTTTATTATTAATCAGAGAAGGCAAGGAACACATTCCAGACAGAGCTTACCCGTGGGTGCAGAGGTAAAGATTTTCAGGTATGTAGTCTTACATGCCCGAAATTAGGGTGATAGGGCCAGGTGGGTCTAAACCCAGCTCTTCAGCCTTGTTTTTCTCCTGCCGCAACCTCACTGGCTCTACACTGTGCAGAACTGCTTTCTATTGCAGCCGCACACCAGTGGTCCCTCAGGGCCTTTGCATTGGCTTTACTCTGCCTCTTCCTCATTTCGCAGGCCTCCGCTCAAATGCCCTCTCTCCGGAGGGCCTTCCATGCCCCCCACAGCTACTGTAAGTCCCCATTCTCTGTAACATCACTGTGCGATAACGGCAGTCGCTGGGGTGGGACAGAGGGACATCGCACGCAGATTTAGGGATCTAGGGGTGGGCTCCATGAGGAGAGTAACTTCTAGGTGAGGACTGATGAGTAAGTAGGAATTGGCCAAGGGCAGAGGTGGGAGAGGAAGCCTTTCAGGGCAGAGGCAGAGTATGTGCAAAACAAAAAAAAATCACAGCACATTCTAAAAACAGTATTTTGATGTGGTTAGAGCTAGAACTATGGGAGAGGCAAGAAATTAGGTCGAAGAAGTAATCACAGCATCTGAAGTTTGTTAGCACTACTGTGTGCCATGTACTGTCTTAACCTCACATGTCGTAACTCATTTAATCCTCGTGGAAACTTTCTGAAGAAGGCACTATTACCCCCATTTTAGAGATGAAGAAACTGAGACACAGCGCAGTTAACCATCTTGCCCCCAAAATCACATACCTACGAAGCAGCAGAGCTGCCTCCAGAAACTGTGCATGCCAAATGACCCGGAATCCAATCAGACCCAACGTCCCTATATTATAACAACTACTTTGTAACTCTACTATCCTGAAGTGAAATTAACAGATAGTATAACCTATGTGACTTCAAAAAGCAAGTCAACATAATGCCTTAACAATAGTGCAGACCAGTGAGAGGAAGGTAGTTTAATAGGTCAGTGGTCAGGCACCACTGTGCTGGAAGATACACGGTACGGTGGTCAGCTGAGGGCGCTCACGCCTAGGCTGGAATCACTAAGAACAGGACAGTAGCAAGTGCAGACTGACCTAAGGGCATTTCGTTGGGCAGCACGGTCATTTGCGATGTGATTTCCCAACATGGTGGACAACTCTTTGTTAAAGTTCAGAACAACACACAAAAAATATATACAGCAGTTGTATTCCTAGAAAAGACAGATTATATTAACTGTGCAAAAAAATTTCGTGAGTGTACTTGCATTTTCTAATAATATGCCAGGCTAAGTACCTTGGAGACCTCCTCCCTAAAAACAACTAAAAATCCTGGATAAGATATTTTTTAAATCTTAAATGCTTTGATTAAAAAAAAAAAAAGTAAGGCATTTTCAGGGCAAAACAAAGTGAGTAGAGGCAGGGGACACACATACACACAGAGGTGGGACACTGAAGCAGGCCTTTGCCCTGAAGATACTTGCCTACTAGGTGAACATGAGCTTTTGTCAGTGTCTCATGGGAAAAAGGAACAGCCCCAAACCTCCTCAGCAGGGGAGCTTCACAGGAGATCTCCCTTCGTGGAGATGGGATCCCAAAGGACCACATTCTCATGGCAAGGGTGAACCAAAAATAAATCAGTCCCCGTCTCCCTGGAGTATAAGGTTAATGGAGATGAATTCTAGGTTCAGGTGATAATGAATAGGTGCTTCCACATGGAATGTCCAGTAAGACACTGAAAGACGTGTGCATCCCAGGATTATTCTTGGTGGACCCATCCCTCACATTGGAGTACTCCAGCACCTTGACCCCTGCCCACCAAATGCCATCCTTGTCATTGTGATAAACAAAAGACTGCTACAGATTTTCAGAATGCCCTTCCAGAG
>PVIA01014010.1:0-29000 GCA_004024845.1 Tonatia bakeri
CTCTAAAGGACTTGAACTGAGCTCTTTTTGTTTGCAAATACTTCAGCTCTCCCCTATTTCATGTGAGGGAAACTATACCATTACTTCATGATAGAGGGCTGGACTTGATTATTAATTCAAGTTGAAAATGTGTTTTGCCTGGAAATGATTAGGAAGAGGCTAGGTAACCAGGGGCAGCCAAAACGAGTCAGATCCTTGGCCTGCGGAGGAGGGATTTCACAATCACAGGCTCTTCCTTCTCTGGCTGCATGAGGAGTGGCACTGTGAGTGACACAGGATGGGGGGACCTTAGGCACTGGTGCCCCAGAGCTTGTGTTTTGTGGCTCCTTGTATCCCACTCTGAGGCTTCATTTTTCCTCCTGAGACCTGCTCCTCCCGTGGGCCCTGAATGACCACCCCTTCTCCCGTGCCTAAATCTCCCACAAGACCACACACCACCCTGTGGTGTGGCTGTTTACATGCTTTTCCTCTACCAACATATAAACTCCGTGTCACCAACATTTAGGACAAAGGCTGGTCTACAGCTCATACTCAACAAGACTGGAATGAAGAAAAATGTTCATTCATCAATATTTATTTTTATCAACAGCATTGGCTGCTTTCTGTAAAGGGCTATGATGGTATGACAGTGAGAAATATTGACATTTGTCAAACATACTGTAGTCAACAGAGCAATGTTAGGTCTGTATCTTCTTCCCAAAGACCCTTTCATGGTAGGTTGGACAGGGAGCCGGTGTTCCGGGAAGTCAGGTAACTTCTTCATGGACACAAAGCCAGTGTCAGACCAGAGATTTGAACCCAGATCTTCAGTTTCATGGATTCCTCTTACAGACCTGTCTATGGAATACACCCAAAAGCTACCATAATGATACAGCCATTGTACCCACATCTGCCAAAATTCTCAACAAAAAGAGTAAGCACCATACCTTGCTCTGGGATGGTGCGTTGCTCCAGGATTCTAAATCCACAAGAGACCGAGAGTCTTTCATGAGAGCTCAGCGAGAAACTTGCGTTGGTACCATGTTGAGAAACAGATCCAAGTCTCAGAGGTTTCCAAATACTTGTGCTAAAAATAATTTTCTCCTTTAGTCCCAAAGAGTCCGAGGCCCTGGAAGTCATTCACAGAGAGAGGTGCAGCCAGGGGTTGGTTAAAATTACGGTTTTGTTTGACATAAACCTTAAGCGTATGCTTTTGTTGACAAAGTTAAGAGGCACCTCCATCTCTGCATGTCGTGGCTTCTTTTTCAGATTCGTTTGCTTCATTTTTTCCCCTTCTTTGTTTGTTTTCCACTGAGTGGATGTTTCAGGAAAAAAAAATTACTCACTGACTGGAAATCAGTCGTCAACTTAGAAAAAAAAAGTCATTTCCTCTTTGAGAGTTTTCAAGGAAGAGTCTTCAGACCCTGGGCACAGGGTGGCGTCTCAGGGAATGACAAGGGGCGGTGTCCCTAATCTGATAACCGTGTTAGGAAAGTGGCCTCTAGTCCCACATGCTGCAAATGAAGCGAAGGTATGAATACAGTAGTGATGTTTTCTTTGTCCTCTGCTGAAGGGATAAATAATTGGATATTCTTAACAGACTAATATGTCTTTGTTCCTGCAGAGAACTGATCTTAACACTTCAAAAGGCTGAATGGTTCTTCAAAATCCTGTGATGACTCATCTTCAAGGCAATCAATTCCTTTGTTTCCTTCCAGTGGGTACTTAGGTATCTCCTTAGCAACAGCACTATAGTGTGCGTGGTGCCATGTATGGAAATGAAGGGACTGAGAAATCTTGTTATTACCTTGCTTTCCTCACCATCCTTCTCAAGCCACTGAGAACACAAATTGGAAGAAATATTTCCAAAGTAAGGGAGTGAACACTGACCACAAATTTGACCAAGAGGCTTGGTGGGCTCCCTATTCCCATAAGCTTTATTGTGCCTTTGCCATCCTGCCTCGCATCTGGAGGAGATTGCTATCATCTTTTGAATTTCTCGGCTGTCCAAAATCTAAATGCCATCATAGGGTGGGAAGAACAATTCCTTGGACACAGAAGTAAAGCACAGGTTTTGCCAAATAAAGTTCTTTTTTAAAATTAAATAAATTTGTCAAGTAACACTGTATAAGTCAAAGATGGACAGAGTGTCACCTCGAAATAATTTATATATTGTAATATGATTGCCACTGTCGCACTATTACATTACATAATTATAGTGCAATATTATTGCCTATACTCATTATCCTGTGCGTTAAACCTTTCTGACTTATTTACTACTCTGTATAAGTTTGTACCCTTGAACATAATCATGTTATCCTCACCCCCTCATTGCCTGGTAACCACCATTTTACAGAGTAGGATCTTCATCAGAAAGAGTCCTGTTTTTTCTCATTCTCAAAATGAAATGATTGTCCTAGATTATTTCTAGTTCTTCTCACTGTTCCTACTATTCTCTAATGGACTACTTGTGCCTCATGAGACAGAGTATAAAAAAATGGCATCAGCCACTTCCGTGCATCAAGGTAGAGAGATACAAGTCTCCTTGAAGGCCTATTTTTGTTGTTATGGAGAGAAATCACTCAAATGACTCTTTCCGTGCTGTACACAGAGAAGGAGGAATTGGTAGTGGCTCAATGGAGGCTTTTCCTCTCAGGCACCCTTCGCTAGAGAGGGGTTGAGATTTTCTGCTTAAAGCATCTAGGCCCTTACAAGAGAAAGGAACCAAGGGTCCAGCTTTTTCTCTCTACGATGTACATTTAGGGAAATTAGTAACGGACAATGGGGTTGGCCTGTTTCAAAGCCTGTTGTGAAATAAAACACTGTAGACCACAGGATGGAATCAACCAGGAGGTAAGTGGGAATCTGGGTAAAAAGACCTAAAGGATTTTGGGGTGGTCAGTTTTGGTACAGTATGTGAATGAGGCTGAAACTTTGCTTTCAGTCATTCTGTCATAGCAGCTACCCTGTGAGGGACAGTTGAGCACATGGTGGTGAACTACCAGTCTTCATATTAGTAAAGGGGTAATGAAGGGTTAATTCTGGGACCATCAGGAACATCCTCTACCAATGCGTGAGCATCTACTGGATTGTGCATGACTAGAGCATCACCATTTGGTGGCAACTAAAGCAACAGGGAGAGCAAACAATCAAAGGTTTTGCTTTCTACTTTCTAGTTGGGTTGAAAGTAGGGAAGACCCCTTTGAGATGAAGCAACCCCTAGGCTTCCCAGATCATTCTTGGAGGGGAGGACTTAAATCTTGACTAGTCCACCTGCCATAAAAGCAAGTGGGACCCTAGCAACTAAAACAAACATGACTCTATTTGAACTTAAACTGACAAAGCAGTTCAGAGAGGCTAAATGCTTTCACTCACTCCTAACATAACATCACAGAACAATGTTTTGTCATGTGTGGAAGAGCTCTGTCTGACTTCCAAGAAATCCCCTCACACTCCACACTGAGGTCTTCTAAAAGGCTGAACTAGACTCCAGTCCCTACAAGTTTAATGTCAGATGTTCTAGCTTTTGGACATGTTCATGTACTTGTTTGAAAGTGATGACTTCTTCTTAAAGGGCTTTTCTATTAGAACAGCACAATCTCGTCAAAGAGCTCACAGATGGATGGGTTGTTTTTTGGCCTCCGGGAGTTGGATATATTCTAATTTTTCTGTTTTAAGTTGGTCAAGCGTTGATACAATTTGTGGGTGTACACATTTGCTTTGGGTATGCCGTTCGCAGATTCCTCAGTTTCCCTTTGGTGGTTGACAATACGGTTTCCTGTGTTATTACAGTGTCAGAGTATTTTTGTTCTGCAGTATTTGATTTCTTTTTTATTTTTTAAATCTCGGATAATTTGCTAAAAGCCACATACTCCTGGATGTCTCCTTCTCCTTCTTCTTCTTTTTCTTCTTCCTCACAGAATAGTCTCCAGGGCATTCAGACCTCAGATGTGGCTAAAGCTTGTTAGTGACGATTTCACTCTATTATTTCCACACTTATTTTAGAGGCAGTGGTAAAAAGTGATGGGTGGAAGAAGATGCCGAAGGGAGTGTTGGCTTAGAGTAAAATGTGAGACTCCATTTTTACTTGTCACTCACACGACGGCCAGGGTTCTGTTCTGTTTTTCACAGGCAGGTAATTGTTTTCTCTCAGCTCCTGCCTTTGTTTTCCCACAGCTTCAACTCACTTTTCAGCTGAACTCAGTCCCACACAGACTAATTATAATTCATGTTCACAGAGGACCTCACAGTGTGCTGGTAAACTAGTTCCCATAAAAAAGATTCAGATTTATAGCTTTGCCAATTTACTTGGTGTAAATAATCCCATCATGGCCAATTTTAAGCTACGAACATGACCTGCACTGAATGCAAAGTTGGGAAGATATGTGCGAAATTGGCCCTTGCTAGCTGGTCTAAGCTGACTCAGCACACCCTTGGGATATGTGCCCATTCTAGGTACTGTAATGAGTACAATAGAAGGTCTAATGATATAATGAATGCTTATGTGCTGAGACATGACACCATTATCTCTTTTAATCCTCACTCTAACCTCTTGAGGTGAGTCATGTCATTATCTTCCTTCCATAGATAAGGAATTGGGCAGTCTGACTCACAGCTGGCCCAGCTGACCACTATCCCATTTACCTCCCTAGGGTGTTGCCATCTACAAGTCAAGGTTTCTGCATCCAAACAGCCTGCAGTCAGGAGAATTGCATACCTGACTCTTCCCATAGCACTAGATTCTGTCTGGAATCTAATCTCTTTCTAGCCTTAGTGCCTTGTTTATATCATCTCCTCTGGCTTGCAAGTCTCTGCCAGCCACGTTTTCTTATGCCATTTATTTATTTATTTATTTATTTGAAAGGGAAGGGAGGGAGAAAGAGAGAGAGAGAAAAACATCAATGTGCAGTTGCTGGGGGTCATGGCCTGCAACCCAGGCATGTGCCCTGGTTGGGAATTGAACCTGTGATGCTTTGGTTCGCAGCCCGCGCTCAATCCACTGAGCTACTCCAGCCACGTTTTCTTATGCCCTTTTCTTTACCTGTTCATGTGTGTCCTCCTTTTGCCAGAAAGTCTCCCTGGTTCTCCCAACCAGTTATACCTTGTGTTCCATTAATCCTCCTGGCTCACTTTTTGGACTCTGTCATGCACCTTAGCTCACTGATTTTTAGCTAGATCTACTGAGTCAGCATACCTCTTAATCAAGTCTGAGCATTTACATTTTTCAAAAGTCCTGTGGGTAATTCAGAAGGGCAGCCAGTCTTTGGGCATCTTTGCCTTATGTACTATTGCTCAAATGATGCTCCCTCTGTTCGTCCTTCCCAGCCAGGGAGTTTCGATGATAGAGTTCCTGGTCTTCCTCTTTCAACTGTTCTTTTTATTCATTAGCTGATTACACATTTACTGAGCTGCTACTGTAGTCCAGATTCTGAATGCTTGGTCTTGGTGTTCAATGGGAGGCAAATGCAGAGCCCTTGTAGAGGAAAATTCTAGTGGGGAGGACAGACATCCATCAACTCATCACAAAACTCTGTTTAATAAGATGTTAATTGGGACTTTCCATCACTTTGGAGTTTTAGTTGAAGACTCAAAGCAGAGAAAAATGGGCAATCAGTGCCCACATTCATTTAAGACTTGCTAAAATCCAGCTGGATCTGACACTGACCATCATCTGCTTTCACTCTACCTAATAGAAAACTAGAAGTTCAAGAAGATGAGCGGTCGAAGAGAGCCTTCAAGGCAGAGAGCTTTGAACTGCTGAGAGAGTGCTGGGGACCTCTCCCTTCCCCCTGCGCCACGAGGGAGGGCATGAGGAATGACACCCACCCCCTAGCCTAGTGGCGAGGACCCCAGGAGATCACAGATGATATCAGAGGTACCTGCAAGAAGGGAACTACTTCTCTGTACCCCACTGGGTTGTTCCCTGCGCTCTGAAGCTGAAAGCCTTGCAGCTAACATGCAATCAGGGAAATGGGACAAACAAGTTGTGGGAGAACTTGACCCACCCCCAGAGGTTTTTCTTTTTTTTGCAGTGAAACAATTTTTATATTTAGAATTAGCCAGCTGGAATCAGTTTAGATGATCCAATGTTGTTGGCAGCTTCCAAAGCATCTCAGTTCGACTGAGCCAGTCGAACACGGGCCTGCTTCTCCCCATCAGGCCTGATGTGGGTGTTGACCTTGGCCACATCAATGTCATAGAGCTTCTTCGCAGCCTGATTGATCTGGCGCTTGTTGGCCCTGACATTCACGATGAACACAAGTGTATTGTTGTCTTCCGTCTTCTTCATGGCTGACTCACTAGTCAGGGAGACCTTGATGATGGCACAGTGGTCAAGCTTGATTCTCCTGGGGGTGCCCTTCCCGGAATATTTGGGTTGCTTTTGGAGTTGCAGTGTCTTGGCCATTGGAAGTGGGCGACATGCAAATTTTAACTATTTATTTATTTGTTTATTTATTCATTTATTTATTTATGGCCATGGACGCATTTTAGCACTGCTGCCTTCTTTGCCCACGAAGCCTTTACATTGGCTTTGGCTTTGGGAGGAACAGGGGCTTCCTTCTTCATTTTTGGTGCTATCTTCGTGAAAAGTTCACCTCCAGAGTTTGATGTCTTGTTTGAGCACAGAAACCACAGAACCCTGAAGGCCAGGGCCTGTCTGAAGGAGAGAGAGCAGTATAGGGACAGCTACTGGAGAGGCGAGAGTATCTGAGTTTCCCCAAGAGGCAGATGGTACTGAGGATGGCAGCTTGGTTTGGGCCATTTATGGGACCTGTTGAGCAAGGAGGGAGTCCCTCTAGGGTAGGAGCCCCAGCGAGAAGCCATTGAGTGTATCGCTGAGTACAAAAGCTGAAGCTGGTGTGGGACAATGTAAGGGATCCAGGGGTGACTCATCCATGTCAGGGAACTGTTCAGGATGGAGGTCCCTCAGAAAGCCTCCAAAGACCCCACAAATATGTACAACCAGAGAAAGTCAGTCCTTAAAGATCTGGAGCACACAGCACACCTTGGCAGCCCAGGGAGAACCGTGCTAACAGCACCTATTAAGTAAAAGTACCTCAGTCTTGTTTTCCCCGTTCTCCCACCCTCTGATCTGACTCTAGACACGCCCACAGTGGAAGGAGGGGTAGGAGATGGGGGAAGAAAGAAAACGCATAGCATATACTGAGCTGAAGATATGCAAAGGGAACAGGCTTTGTATTGCATGTGGAATTGAAGTTTGGAGTTATCTGAAGATGAGTTATAATTGACTAACAAGATTGTTCACGTAACTGAAAGTGGCCAGAAAGCTAAGAAATTTGCCTAACGAGTTGTGAAAGGGCAGAGAAGAAAGATCCAACAGAATTTGACTGGAAGAATTGATAGGAGAAAAACAAAGTTGTTTCTTATTTACACCTTACTAATGTGATAAATTAAGTAACCTCTGGAGAGTGTTCTCAAGGAACAGTAAAAGGTGTTTGCTATGAGAGCTTTTGGGGCAGTGACTTAGTCGAGACTATGGGTCAGGCTTGCCAAAGAAAGAACATCTGACTTGAAATAGGGAACGGGAAGAGGGCTGGGAAAACACACCCCGACCCCGAGGGAATGCCCTGTGCAAAGGCCCCGAGGTAGAAGAGGATGCTTCTGAAAGAAGGCCACTGACAGGAACAAAAGAGAACACAAGCCTGGAGCGAGGACGTGCCTGGCCCAGGGGAGGCTCTGGGGGCTGTGGGAGGTTCTGGTCTGGATCCTGGGGCCAGTTGGAGCCCCTGGAGGGCTGTGAGTGGGGTGTTATGGGTCATGCTGTCAACTCCGCCTCCACCCTAGTGTGGTTACAATATTGGAGAGGCTATAAGGAAGGGCAATGCCTGTTTCCACTTTCCCGGCTTGTCAAAGTGAGTTCAACAAGTTGTAAAGATTCTGTTTGGTTTCTGAATGGAAAGATGTGAGTCCTGGCAAGGACAGTAGTTTACACCTTGAAGAAAGAAAGTTCACCCAGTCATTGAATGAACAAATGCCATGGATCCTTACCACGTGCCAGGTGCAGCCCCAGGCCCTGGAGAGAAGGAGTTCAGAGGAACACAGACTCCCCTCCCCCGCCATCATTAGGGAAGGAGGAAGCCTCAGAAGTCACCAGCCTGATCTTCCCATTTCATAGATGGGAAAACAGATTCAGTGAGAAGTGATTTGCCCAAAGGTCACTTTTATACACAACATCATAATTAGATCTCGGGGCTCTTGTGTTATTTCTCAGATTCCTCTGCACAGCACAGCCTCTCACCAAGACCTGATTCCTAACACACAGAAAAGATGCTGCAGAAATTTTTTAAAGACATAAATCTCCATTGTTGTAGGCAATTGAGAATTAATAGTATAGTATTATCCCAGATTATAATACTTGATCCTTGTCTTTATACCCAAAACATCACTTCTCATATTTTAAATCAAAAGAAAACTTTTTTAAATTCAGAAAATTTCAAACATACATGAAAATAGGGATCAGATGGACAGTGAGTTCCCACGGACCCGCCCCCCAGATTAACAGCCACCCGTGGGGAGCTGAGCTTTATGGGCACGCCCAGCCGTTCCCTCCCAAATTCCACACATCGTATCGTTTACTCCACAGCTATTTTGGGAAAACCTAGACATTTTTGTCATCTTGGACAGTAACAGAGTGATTGGCACCATGCATCGCCGTTGGCCCTGGAGGCCTTTTAACCCAAAACGAGCATATTTTAGATCAGTAAAACAATGTCTTCAAAGCACTTTAATACAGGCTGCTATATTGTGCGCTAAACGATCCAAAATGTAATTTTATATGGTTGTCAGGATTTTTCAGGGAAGTTTTCAGAGAGCAGGGGGAGCTCTCTGATGGCTCGTTATAGACACTCCCAGAAGACGCGGGTTCCGGGAAAGGAGGCTGCAGAGCGGCCTTCAGTGTTGCGTGGGGTGCAGAGTGGGTGGTGCTGGGCAGGTCTCCCACTCGCTGGCCGTCACTGGCAAAGCTTGCCACACAGTCGGGATCCTTCCAGGGGTGTCAAACTCACTTTCACCGGGGGGGCGGTGCCACATCAGCCTCGTGGCTGCCTTCAAAGGGCTGAATGTAATTTTGGGACCGTGTAAATGTAACTACTCCTTAACTAGGGGCAGGAGCTTGGCACAAGGTGCTGGCGGATAAAACAAGGTGGAGGGCTGCATTTGGCCCATGGGCCTTGTGTTTGCCACCTTTAGGCAACACTGGAACCAGGGCTGTCTGTACAGTGTGAGGTAATGGTAGAGCCTTGGAAGTGGAGAGCGAATAGTAACATTTTCTTGAAATGTTTGGCATTTGAGAGATAACTTTGTTTTGCAGGTAGGTGTTCTGTTTTTAAAATGGAGTTATAGTTTCAGGGTCACTATATGCATATGTTGCAAAATGATCACCGCAGTAAGTGCGGTGAACGCCTATCACCTCACAGCGTTCCACATTTTTTGTCTTGTGATAAGGACTTTTAAGATTTACCCTCCACACAATGTTCAAATATACAGCACAGTCTCGTTAACAAGAGTTACTGTGCTGTACGTTATGCCCCAGGACTCATTTTTTTAATGGGAAGTTTGGTTTTTTTTGACCGCCTGCCTCATTCCATCCCACTCCCCACCCCTGCCTCTGGCAACCACCAGTCTGATCTCTGTATCTATAAACTCAGTTTGTGATTTTTTAAAAAGGATCTTACATTCAGGTGGAATTGTGTTGTGCTTGCCTTTGTCTGATATTTCCATGGAATAATGTTCTCAGGTCCATCCATGTTGTCACAAATGGCAAGACTTTATTCTTTTTTAATGGCTGAGTAATATTCCACTATATATATATTATGTAATATTCCACTATATATATATTATATATAAAATATGTGCATATTATATATAAAACATTTTCTTTGCCTGTACATCCATTGATGGACACTCCAGGTTGTTTCTGAGAAGCCACAACTCTGAGTGATAAAATATAAAAAGGAGTTATCCTCCATCATGAGTTTATCATGACAAGGCCCAGGGCTGAGCACTTGGCGTGCATTTCTTGTTCATTCTTCACCAGGGGCCTGTGAGGAGCTGCTATGGCTCCTCCGTGACACGTGAGGGGACTGAGGTTAGGGACAGATTGAGCCACGGCTAAGGGCAGAGCTGGATTCCAAAACCCTTCTGTTCACAAATGAGCACCTGATCCACGTGGATAAAATCCAAGGACTATTTCAAATCTTGGCTTAGGGGTCTGTCTTCATGACATTTAATGGCAACGAGAATGGAAAACGAAATGTGTTATTTGGAAGTTTAGCCTTGAATAGACAGAGAATGAAGTTAGAGAAAGGATTTTTCTAAGTGTTCCACCACTCTATTTATTCTACCTTAGGGAAGGTTGGGTGGATGAATTTGAGAAACTTGGGAAGAACAACTAGGCATGTTCAGCTCTGAAACTGTCGACAAAAATCTGCCCAATTTCATGGAATCTGGATGAAGAAGCTCATTTACCATCACACCTAAGCAATATTCTTTTTTAAAAAAGTATAATGTACAAAGAGTGGAATTCATTTTTTATAGGTAAAATCTGATGGTATTGACCAGTGCGCACGGTTGTGTAGCCACCACAGGTAGGGACACACAGCATTCCCATTCCCTCCAAAACGTTTCCTCTGCACCCCACAGTCAGACCCCCCTCTCACCCAGCACTGATGTCATTTCCGTCCTGATAATTCCACCTACTCCAGAGTGTCATGACACACGTGTGTGCGCCTCTGTGTGCTGAGCATAATTGTTAAAGGGGTTTTCTCGTATTATATTTTAAATATGTGCCCATTGAACAAAATTTGTAGAGGAGAAAAGGTAGAAAAATAAAAGTAAAAAATTTAAAGTTCTATCTCTCAGATAAGCACTGTTACCATTTTAGTTTATTTTTTCTCCTGTTTTGTTGTGTGTGTGTGTATGGTCATAGATCTTTTGTTCAAAGATTTGTAATATTGCTCATATATGGTTGCTGCTTGCTTTTCCTTTCTTAAAATAATAAAACATGTACATTTGATATATAACTGTGAATTTAAGGTATAAAACATGTGATTTTATATTTAGGTATTATAATATGATTGCCATTATAGCAATATTAGTAATAATGTTATCATTAATAATAATCATAACTCTTTCGGTAGTGAGAATAATTAAGATCTAGTCTCTTAGAAAGCTTGATGATTATAATACAGCGTTGTGTCTATATTCACTGTACTGTGCGTTAGATCTCCAGGACTTACTACCAGCTGTAAGTTGGCACCCTTAAATACATGTCTCCTCTCCCCGACCTCCAGACACGAGTAACCAGCATTCTACTCTCTGTGTTTATGTGTTTGTTTCTTTTTCAGATTCTGCATATAAGTGGTATCCTGCAGTATTTGTTTTTCTCTGTCTGACTTATCTTGCTTAGCATAGTGCCCTCCAGGTCCTTCCAAGTTGTCACAAATGGCAGGATTTCCTTCTTTCTCAAGGCGGAACACTATTCCATCGTAGAGATCACATCTTCTTCACCCCTTCCGCTATTGCTGGGCCGTTAGGTTGTTTCCATATCGTGGCTGTTGTGAGAAGCGCCGCCATGATCAGGGGAGTGCAGGTATCTCTTCAACAGCCTGTCTTCACTTGCTTCGGATGTGTGCCCAGAGTGGAAGGAACTGTTGGATCGTCTCCTTGCTCTGTCTTTAACCTAATAGATCATAAGCATTTCTCCTCTGTTACTTTTTTGGAACCATGAATGGCCAAACAATATATATCAAGTAGTTGTACCATAATTTATTTAATCTCCTTCACCTCGCCCCCCCGGCTGTTATTGGACATTAAACTGTTTCCATTTTTTCCTATTGTAAATGAGATTACATTGAAAGTATTTGTGCATAAGCCTTTATCCCTATTTAGGATTAATTCCTTAAGATAAGTTCCCAGAAATGAAATTACTGGGTCAAAAGATTTGGCTATTTTATGTCTCTCTTGGTACATGCTACCAAACTGCTTCCCAAAAGGCTGCACTTACGTTGTGCATTGCTGCATGAAAACACAATCCGGGGGGATGTAAGCTGCTCCACCGCCAGTCCCCATTAGCCTCTGGAACCCAGACAGAGCCACAGAACATCGATCTGGAAGTGACTGCCACGGTCAGCGAAGCCGGCCTCCACTGACGCTTGACCACGGATGCGTGTTTTGCGGACAGAACATCAAAACTCATTCCCCAGTGCTACTGCCAGTTGTACTGTCTCTGGGTTGGGTGGCTCCAAATTCCCTACACACCCTCAGCCAGGGGTTAAGCCTTGTTCAGCAGTAAGTTCACAGAATTAGTTCTGTGCTGGGAGCGTTAGGTGCTCAAACTGCCTTGTCAGACTGGATATAGGTGATGAGACACTCTGCCTGGGTTGGAGTTACCTATCTGTCTCTCTGGGTAGACAGCTCAGGAGGACACTGGGGCAGCCTTCCACTGGGACAGAACAATCACCCCTGGTGTTGCCAGGGCTCCAGGGTCCCTCAGTCACCAGACTCCTCTTTCTACGGGGTCTTTGAAGCGTGGGGCATTCTTATACAGCTTTCCAGGAGTCCTTGCTCAAGGATCAAAGAGTCATGTGGCCAGCGAGGAGGCAGAAGCCATTTCTATCTCTTCCACACCCAAGCTGTCAGCCCTACTAGCCCTCGCCTCAAGGCTCTGTACTGACTCCGACCTACTGGTGACTTTGCCTGGGACAAAGTGCTCTGAACTTCCTTTGCTCCTTAGACTCTCTAGAATCTACCACTTTGCCAGGCTCAGCTGAAAGCCAGCTCTGCTATCTGTAGGTGGTTTATCCATTCCACCCAGGTTTATCCAGCATCCTCCTGTGCCAGCCGCTGGTCATGTGTCGAGGTCCAGAGTTGGACAAGGCCACTCTGGTCCTCACATACACTTCTTTTTCTAGGAGCTGTACGGCTTTGTGTGCTGTTTCTCTCCTTCAACCTGCATGATCTCTCTCTCTCTCTCTCTCTCTCTCTCTGTATGTGTGTGTTTCTTCACCTGGTTAAACCCCAAACTTGCTTAAAAAAATCATTATTCTTCAACTATGTGCCCAGTCAGCACCCAGTCTGCTCACTGAGCAGACTCAGTGAGGCCTCTGAGTGTGCAGTGGACTAGGGAGCTAGCCAGCAGTCAGGACTTCCACTGTTGTTTTCATTTCATACATGGAAGAAACTGAGGCATAAGCAGTATCTTGCCTGAGACCACACAGTCTTCGACCCTTAACCACTCCATTTTGTGACCTCTTCTCAGCAACTTTCTACACACCAAAGATAGCAACATGCCACACAGACAAAGAAGAGCAGTTGGAGACAGAGACTTAAAAGGGGGACCTGGTTTGATTCTAGGGGGTAGGGAAGGCTACTCTAAGGAAGGGACATTTGGAGGGATTCCCGAGGATGACTGAGACAGGTGACGGCAGCAGAGGAGCGTGTGCAAAGGCCCAGGGACAGGGCAGAGCTTTGGGAACTCTAGAAAATGAAAGGACAGTGGCCTGGCACTACAGTAGAAAGTAGCCTATAACAGAGGTGGTTGGAGGAGTCAGGCAAGGTCAAATCATTTCAGGGCTTTGCAGAGTGCAGATTTTATCTTTAGAGCAACGGGACAGGAAACCGTCATCTTGGTTATGCTTCGAATGGCGTTCTGGTTGCTGTGTGGAGAAAGGATTGGAGAGAGCTGGGGAGGCTGATGCAGCCAAGCAGGCAGGAGATGATCGTGGCTGGTCATTGTGGTGGCAGAAGATAAAGAGAGAGCTAGCAAGGTTTGGAACACATATTTGCTAAGGTCTGATGGTCAGACGTAGTGTCCTATGGGAAGCCTCCTCTGCACTCATCAGCACCAGCTAGCTCCACAGTACCTTCTCTCCATTCCTGGGGTGCCCGACCCTAGTGTCTCACAGGCTGCGATTTCCAGGTGGTCTCGTCTGCTCCCTCTTTGGACTGTGAACTATCTCTTGTTCATCGTTTTCCTCGCTGCTGCCCCTACCCCTGGAACACTGCCTGCCCCTCGGTAGGTGCTTGATCAGTGTTTCAAAATTTTGTTCAATTGGTCACTTACTATGTGACAGTCACTGCACAATGTATTATGTGCATTGTCTTGTGAGCTACACTCAGCAGCCCCAGAGGAGGTTTCATCTCCGTTTTACAGATGAAGAAGAAAAGGCATGAAGGGCCTGCTGCCTTTATTGCACTCATATACACTCACATAACTAGAAAGTGCTAGAACCGTGGCTTGAGTCCAGACCTGCTGGTGACTAAAGACCATAGGTGACAGCACCCAGCTACACTTTCTGTCTGCACCTTCCACCAGCTGGCCCATTAGAGAAGCAGGGCCTTCATTTGGATCATCACTGAATTTCATATCCTGGCACAATGCGGTAGGAGGCAAGTAGATGTGTGTGGAACTCAGCCAGACTGAATCAGGCAGCAGGGACATGCAGTGGAATACTAGTTAGCCATCAAAGCAAATAGGGCCCTGATACGTGTTACAACGTCCATGAACCTCAAAAACATTCTGAATGAAGGAAGCCAGACACAAAAAGCCACCAATTGTGTGAGTCTGGTTGGGTGGAATATCCACAGTAGGTAAATTCATAGAGGCAGAGAGCAGACTGGTGGTTGCCGAGGCTTGACGGTGGGAGTGAGGAGCAAGGAGGGACTGCTTAATGGGTACGGGGTTTTCCTTTGGGGTGGCAAAAGTGTTTGGAACTTGGTAGAGGTGGTGGTTGCTCCATATTGTTAATACACTGAACACACTGAATCGTTCACGTGAAGATGGAGAATTTTATGTTATGACAGTTTCACCACAGTGAGAAATAAAGCATTGGAATGAAACGCTCTAGCTGCAGAGGACTGGCTGAGGAGCAAGAAAAGGATCGAAGGGGAGCTTTAGCTATACCTATACTTTTTATATCTTTATAAATAAATATTTAAAAAATTCCTTATAAAAGATCTGAAGCAGGAAACCCAAGCCTACCACTGGAATGGCGCTTGAAACTCTCTGTACAGAGAAAGGTAGCTAAGACCGAACAGAGCGCAGTCACTGAGTGTGATGTCCAAGTTGACCAAATTTCAGCCTGATTCTCCTTCCACTGAAGCCTGTGATGTTTGGAGCAGGGCCTTCAAAGTCATAACAGATGTGTCGTGCTGTAGCCACACTTCCTGTCTTAGAATGAATGCCCATCAGTGGGAACTCTAACAAGCTGCAGAAATCAGCTTCTCATAACTCACCCCTCTCCCCTCAGACGGGAAGGGGTTGCCTGAGACACCAGCGCACAGCAGGCAGAGAGCTGAGTCTTCTGCACTGGGACCTTACCGACGTCGTGGAAAGAGCCGGTGCCTTGATGGAGTAGTTGCCCAGACTTGTAGGGAAGTGGCGCTCCGGCACCAACACTTATGGAGGGGCCCCCCGACTCTCCCTGGGCCCTCCCCTGTGCACCTGCCAGCATGGCTAACGTTCAGAATCACCTGGTGGGTGGTGTTCAAAGCTGAGAGAGAGGAGATCAGGTGAGAAACACACCCAAGGTCACAGAGGGACAGAGACAGAGCTGGGGTTCCGACCTGGTCTGCCTGGCGCCAGAGCCTGTGTTCGCTGCAGGGCTTCCTGCCTGAACTCAGACCCCGGCACACAGAACGCACTGCTGTGTGAGCCCTTGTTCAACGAATAAATGAATGGCAGCAAAATGACATCATTTTTAATGGCTTAGTATTTGGGTAACGATGCACAGAATTCAAACCAGGAAAGGGCAGGCATGTCCACAGGTTATCTGTGCAAATGCAAAGTGACACAATCTTCGGAGTGCAAAATTTATGCTGACAGATGTATTTGAAGAGTTTGAAAACTGGGCAACCCTTTGTCTCAACGGTCCCACTCTTAGGGTTTAATTGGAAGAAAATAAAAAAAAAACATTGAAGGCAAAGCTATATGTACAGTGGAAATGACCGCAGCAGAGCCTACCTTTCTGCCATCATACAAGATTTACTCTATAGTTCTAGCCTGTTTAAGTTAATGGCACATCAACAAAAGGACTATTTTACAGCCATTAAAATTTACATTCTGTAAGAACCTTTAGTGACAAAGGCAAGTGTTGATGATATATTAAGGGGAGAAGGAGGTTACCAAATAGTGCCTCTAGTGTTGGAACACTCATTCTGGCTTAAACAATAATACATGTTTCAAAAAGATGAGAAGCCTCAATATCTAAATATTAATGTGGCTGTGTCACCATATGACGGGCTATGGATCATCTGTATTTTCTACTTCCATTTCTATTGTTTTTCAATTTTCTGCAAGGAGCAATAAGCATATTTCTTTTGGTCTTAGGAAGTCAATAAATGCTCCACAAAAAACAAAAGAAAAAAACCCTCACTCTACCCACCCATTGGACAACATCTTGTGTAAATAAAAAAATGATCTTTTCTGCAAAAAAAAAGAAAACATTGATAATATAAAAGATGGTTTGTGGCTGCTTATCTCCGTGTATTTCTCCTTTATTTTGTTTGTTTGTCCTTCAGTGTAGAGTCCTGACTGCTCCTTCTCTTCCTGGTACCAGATTTAAACATTCCGTTAGAGTTCCAAAGTTTCTCCATCTCCACCATCTCATTAAGGAATTAGAAAGCAAAGAGCCTTGGATTTTAGACATCTGGGAGTGGCCAAGGCTTTGGATTTGTTTGTAAAACATGTATTTGTTCAGCTGAGCAAGTGTGAAGCAAATGCTTTCAGTGTGTCTGTTAGTCTCCGTGGCCTAAGTGATGTAAGGGTCTGCTCACTCGTGTTTTATGATGTTCGGTTTCATAACAATGTTTGGTTTCAAGGCACTGGCCCCTGTTCTCTGTGGACGGGCAAAGGATCTGGAGTATGGAAGGTATTTTGATTTTCCTTCCAGCATTTAGTTTGTTTTTTAATCATGTACTGGAACTCTATGATGGTTATGACTAACACATTTTGTGAGTTCATGAAAACATTTATTTTAATCAAAAAAACCCCATTAGAACAGCAGTAGAACCAGAATGCCCAAGACCGTGTTGTGCCAGGAGACTCCTGCTGGGGGGGCTTGGGGACGGATTTAGGTGAGAGCTGCCGCTGTGAAGGGACGGAGGCATCTGCAGGCAGGGCGCAGACCCGGAAAGGCAAAGGGGCTTTCTAGTGGGGTCAGGGAGCTGAAGCCCGACTGGTGCCAGCTGAGACACAGGCGGAGCTCGCTTTGGGGTGCACCGCAGCTGAGGTTGATAAAGCACGCCGGGACGTGAAGTTATTTGTGCCCCCAAGAGTCGTGTAGGACACTCTTCATCCTCCGTGGATTTCAGAACTATGAGGGGGGGTGAAGCTCGTGTTACAGGGTTCAGTGAAAACACCCTGACGCACGGACGTGTGCATAGGACTTTGTGAGGAGAAAAACACAAAGAAAGGAAAAGCACTCTGCACTACAGTAAAAAAAAAAAAAAAAAAAGACCAGAGAGAAATATAATAAAAGGTTTTATGATCATAAAATGATTTCTTGCTCTCTACTTTTCTCCATATTCTGAAATTTTAATAATCATGCCCTATTTCTCTAATAAAAGATTCCATGAAGGCGTTTTTAGCCTCTAGGGGAGAGAGACAAATAGATAAGAAATGCACGGCTGCCACGGGGGAGGTGTATTTGAGGTCAGCGGGTGAACCACAAAGCAGTGGCCCTCACACTCGCGTGCAGTCGAAATTTAAAAATAATTAAGCGTATGTGTCCATAACGACCACGCCCTGCACGCCTGAAAGAATACCATCCCCTGGAGTCCGTGTTGTTCTGTTCAGTTACGTGTGTGCCAGCGGATGGGACCTAAGGCTGAAGATGCCCCCTTCCGCAGGGGCTAAGTGAGGAGCAGAGCAGGGACAGAGCTTGGCAACTTGACAGTCTCAGAAACCTAACTGGTCTCTCTGACCCTCGTCTTTGCCTACAGCGGCTGTCCTTCACCGACGCATTCCTTGAGTTCCACAGTTCCCATGTGCTTTACCTCGCTCCCTCGGATCGTGCGTTTCAGGTCATCTTCCTCTGTCATGTTAACTGCAGCTGAGGCGTACCCCCTTTTAGGAGGAAGTTGAGTGATAAGGATTTCAACAGCCTGGTTCAAAAAGAGAGGAGGGATCTGGATGAGGTCTCCAGGGGTTTTCCGAAGAGACCGTGCCTTCACTTGGACCTGGAGTTGTTTATTTTGGCCGTGGAGAAGTCTGTTGGGTTGTTTCTCATTTCCAATGTTCCATCCATGTGGTGGAGTTTGCTCACATGGGTTATCTCTGGGTTAAAGGCGTGTTCTTTATTTATTATACACATGTTGATTTGGTATGTACCATGTGCCTGGCCTATTCTAAGGGGGGGGGGTAGAAGGAGGAAGGAGACAACAGTCAGCGACAGACAAGGAAGGCCCTTATCTTCATGGAGACACATTATAAATACTGGACAAATAAATAACTAAGGAAATCAGTGATAAAACGCTGTGAAAGTGGTGGTGACGGTAGGTTGTATGCAGGGGGCTGCTTCCTTTTACTGTGAGTCCCCAGCGTTGGCCCAGTGCCCACCAGCATTGCTGTGTGACCGCAGGAGAATTAGATAACTAATCCAAGCCTCTGCTTACTCATCTCTGTTCTGTGGTCAAGCCTGCCCCCTTCCATTCAGATTTGCTGTGACAATGAAATGAGTTCTGGTGGCTGAAGTATGAGGAACATATTAGGGGCTCAAAACTAAGGGGGGTTGGTGCACCTAAAAAAAAATCCTGTCTCCATTTCCTATGGCTGCCTCTGTGGGGGTTGCTGGGATTCTACAGGTAACAGCTTTCTCCTCCTGCCTTATCTCCAGAAGAGAAGCGATGCAGCTACACTCTCACTTTCCAAGCTGTCTTCTTGGCTTTATTACCTCCCAGGCATGGTCCATTGAACAATGTTCACCTCCTAACCGCCCCCACCCCCAATCCCAGCATCTGTGAATGTTACCTTACACAGCAAGGAGGCTTTGCAGACGTGATTAAGGCAAAGATTGTGAGACAGGGAGATTTCCCTGGGTTATCCAGGGGGCATACTGATCTTCTCAGGGAGAGGCAGGAGGGTTAGAATTACAGAGAGAAAGTGATGTGAGGGTGGCAGCAGAGGGGAACGGAATCAGAGAGAGGAGGTGCTATCTGATGCTTTGAATCTGGAGGAACGGGTGTGAGCTGAGAAATGTAGGCTGCCTCTGCAAGAGAGAAAAGGCAAGAAGACAGCTCCTCCTAAGGGAACCAAGCCCTTTGCACTCATTTGAGACCTCTGACCTCCAGAACTGTCAGATGGGAACTGTGTTGCGGGAAGCCACTGCGTTTGCGGTGATTGGTTACAGCAGCAATAGGAAACTAATACAGGTGAGCCCCGGGCAACAACAACGAGGATGGAGGGATCTCTGGGGTTGGTTGACGTGTTTTCTGGATCTGCAGCCCAACTCTCCCACCCACTGACTGTGATCTTGAGAAAATGACAGTCTCTCAGTGCCTCAGTGTGTCTTCTGTAAAATGGGATGAAAATGGCCATATGCTTAGGGTATATATTAGGAAAGTGGCATGTGGTAAGGGCTCAAGAAACATAAATTGTAATTAGTAGAAACAAGGTCTTGCTGAAATGAATTACTGTCTCCCTGGGCTCATGGAAGATGAGTGAACCGTGGCCCTTAGGTGCAGGTGGACACTTCCCAGACAGTCCCTGGGTGATACCAGAGGACTATTTCAGTTGGTGTACACATTCATTTCCACAGAGAGTTCGTCGCCATGGAGGCCAGTTTCTCCCCTTCCTGTTCACATGCGGAACAAGATGCGCATTGGATGGCAGGCTCTGATGCCATCTCATCAGAAACTCCATTCTGTTTCTCGGCTCTAATCCAAAATTGATGTTGAAGCTGTAGCCGCCAAATAGATGGTGTCCTTTGAACTGTTTGCAATCGTTTGTCTCTGGTCGATCACGAGCTGCCTTGTTTCTGCTTTGCTAAAAGTTATCCCCCTGATGATTCTGAAAACCAGGGAGAAAGCATGTTCACATGAAATGGCTGTGATTTTTCTAAGTTGGGGTAGGGCAATCCTGTTATATAGGGTGATTTTCCATTCGAAAACCAGAAGGCTTGCCGTTTGTGTGAATTTGGCCTAAAGAAATAGTTTTTAATTTAATAATAATATCTGCATCAAAGATGTTGATTATAGCATTATTAAAAAACAGGAAAAAGTGGAATACGCTGAAAGGTTAGACAGTAGGGGAATTATTAAATCTATTGCAGAACGGTTACTCGGTGGTTATAATGACTTTGCCGTAATGGGGAAAATATTTGCAATATACTTTTAGGAGAAAAATTGAGACACAAAATTGTGTTCAGTGTAAACATAATGCTTGTAATGATTAAAACTCACATGTTAAACAACCCAGCAGAAAATATACCAAAATACTGCCATCCATTGTGATAAGGTGGTAGAATTATGAATTTTTTCCTCTCCATTTTCCAAACGTTTGTAATATATGATTCTTATTTATATCTCTAAGGAAAATGGAGTTCAAAAATTATATAAAGTAATAAGCCAGAGCTTCAAAGTAGTGTGGAAGAGGTCCAAGAAAATTACGAACACACACATTCATTTACAACTTCAATGAAAATGCCTGAGGACTTCTAACTTCCTAGATTGGTGCGAATGGCAGAAAAAAAAAGGCTGGGAAATCTTGGCCATTAGCACTTAGCGGGTCATGTGGAGACCTTTTCTGGCACATACACATTCTTGCTTTAAGTCAACTGATTTGGTTTCATAAAACAGAGAAGAGAGTTGCTTTCCTCAATAATTCGGTTCTGACTGTATCTGGAGCCTCTATTCCAGCACAGGGGCTTATGGAGGAAAAAAAGCCCAAAGAGTATTTACTGTTGATTGAGGGTTTGCTATGTGCCAGGCTCTGTGCTAGGTGCTTTGTACATTGGCGGGCTTCATTCACCCTCACAGGTCTGTTAAGCAGGCCCCTTTGCGTGAGGGTCACAGACGAGAGATACTCAGGAAGGTGAATGCTGGCTTTCAGGCAGAGAGGCAGCTGCAGGCCCCCGGCTGCTGGACTCCCCTGCTCACGGTCTCAAACGGAGGTCTAGCTCACTAGGCTTCCCGAGCCCCCCAGCTGATGCTCTGCAATGCTGTACCTTTAAGAGGTCCAACAATGTGTCACAATGATGGTACTTCCCTCCTACGGCTGTGCACAGGGAGTTTTTAGGTTTGAAAACTTCATATAATAAAAAGCATATTACTACATAAATCTTCCTTCCACATCCATCCCTCATTCCCCAGTTGGTCTTCCCTGAGAAAACCACCATAAATGGGGATCCATGCCCAAGTTTTAATGACTTACAATCTCTTAGGTTTTCCCAGGAACCTGAACTTTCAACAGGCTTCCCAGACAGTCTGGAGGCAGGGTGTGGGGCTGAGGACCACTGCTGCAGTGATACAGTGATGCCCGACTAAATTTTTTTTTTTTAAAGAGCAATTCATTCTGTGTACCTGAACAGTGTTTCAGTTGCAGCTTTTCTGAGATATAAATGTTTAAAACAAGTTTACGTTTTTGCAAAGTTCTAACAGTTTTGGAATGTGGTACATTTTAGTTAAAAATGTTTATGAGCAGAAGTGGAATTGAAAAATCAAACTTAAAACTCCGTGTGTCCTCAGCGCGCGCTGGAGGACGGGGAAGAGTGCTGGCTGGGGGAGGCGGGGTGTCTGAGCTCGGACTGCGAAGACAAAACACCGCGGACTAGGTGGCCTTCACCGCACACATCTATTTCTGACAGTTCTGGAGGCTGCAAAGTCTAAGATCAAGGTGGCTGACGTGGGCTCCTCGGAGAGCGCTCCTCCTGGCTTACAGAGGGCTTCCTTCTTGCTATGTTGTCATACGCTGGAGGGACACAGCTCTGGTGTCCCTTCCTCTTCTCATACAGCCACTCATCCCACCGTGGGCCACCCTCGCGCCTCATATAGACCTAACCGCTTCCTCAAGGCCCTCCTGTCTCGGAATGCCATCTCGCTGCGGGGTGGAGCTTCAACACGTGAATTCGAGGGGGGCACATTCAGCCCGAAACACTGGGCTTCTAGTTCACTCTGCGCATGTCCGGCTGAGTGCTATTGGGCAAGTTACTTCAGTCATTGGGCTTTCGTTTGTCCATCTATAAGGTAAGCAGGTTGGATCAGCTCAAGGGTATCCAAAGTATTCCCCAGGAGAACCTCCAGCTCTCTTTGGGGCTGAGATGGGGAGAGGTGTTGATGACTGAGCAAGCAGGTTTCGGCCTCGATAGGCCAGCCCTCTCCTCCCCAGCATCATGCTATAAGGGAAGCTCCTGTCTGTCTGTCTTCTATCTGTCTATCTATCTATCCATCTATCTATCTATCTATCTATCTATCTATCTATCATCTATCTATCTGCCATCGTTTTAGTATTTAACTACAAATATACTAGCTCTTCCACTAATGCTATTTGCCTTTTCCAGGACCAAATACAGGATACCACACTGAATTTAGTGTCCTTCTTATTTGATTCTTGTGTCTGATTAAAATTTTGTTCAAACCAATGGTTCCAGAACGACAACAAAAATGCATGTCTGACCCCTCGAATTGACTGCTTGTTAGATGTCTTCTGCTTATTTGGGCTCGAGGCTGATGCCGTGTACGAGGGTTGACCGTGCTGCCGGCGAGTGCACACGGACTTTAGATTCAGGTGGGCTGGAGGATCTCAGGCAAGTCACCCAGCTCCCTAAACCCCAGGGTTCTCACCTGTACAAGGGGAAGTCATGCCTACTTTGCATGTTCTGAAGATACAGGGTGCTGGACAGACGTGAGTTTTTCACTTGGCCTATGGTGGCTATTTCCTGGGTCCATACGGTGTCACTGGCCCTCAAGTGAAGGGCTTCCTAGGTCACCCCATGGTTGTATCATGGGTCCGGGCCCCCCATTACACTTGCCCCATGCCCAGTTGGACCCTGTAAACATTTGCGTGTGCCTGGAGTAACAATGAACAGCAGCCTGCTTTTCTGTGCCAAGGAAAGACCCTCTGATATCTGGTGTTTTGATCAAATTGTTGAAATGGAATTTAAAACACGCACCATAATTCAGTTACTCCCAATGGGGAAAAAAGATTACACGATTAATGCATGCTATCCATAGAAAACGTAGGCTATATGGCTGACGAAAGGAAGAAAATAAAACCAGCTGTAATCAGACCACCCAGGAATAGCCCTGTTATCATTTTGGGGACCTACATCTGGGAAGATGTGTCTCCTCTCTTTTCTCTTTGAAATTGCACTATTCGATGCATCACTGTTTTTGAATCTTACTGACATTATTACACAGATATTTGTATATGTACACATATATAATCACATTTCCATGTAATAAAATGCAATTCTGCAATGTAATTTTAAAATCGTATTCTGTAGATGTATTGAAATGATCTTAATTAATTCCCTATTGTTGGGTGGTTGGGCTGTTTATAATTTTTGCTTTTGCCAATACCGTTGTGATACACACCCCTCTAGCGAAGTCTTTGTGGACCACTCTCCCGTCTCTAACTCCCAAGCTGGCAGCTGTCACGGTCTGCCCACACCTCCATTCCTCCTCCCTCTCCTCTCAGAAACCCAGCATCGCTGGAGCTCGCCCGTGTTCCTGGGGTGACCGTGTGCTCCTTGGAGGGCAGCGAGCACATGTTGTTCATCTTCATCTTCTCTTGAATACCTAGCAGTGCTGGGGGCCCTCTGCGTGTTTCTGCTTCCGCCCTGAGCTTGCACCCTGTTGCTGGCTCTGCTTGGACATTTGCCGTCTGGTTTCCTAACTCTGGTCCATACCTCAGTCATTTCACAGAGATCTACTGAGCGCTCCTGAGGTGCAAAGCACAGATCCAGGCACCGGGGAAGCAGAAGCAGAAGCAGTTCCGCCCTCAGAGAGCGGTGCTGCAGAGTGGCAGGCACATGCCAGCCACGGGAGCAAATGCAGTGACCCTTTCGAATGGAGATAAGTGCCGGGGAGCCTGGAAAGCGGTTCGGTGGGGGAAGGACAGTCTTGGGGAGCTCAGAGGAGGCTTCTGAAAGGAGGTGAGTATGTGGAGGGACAAAGGGCCATTCCTGCAGAGGAATGGCTGCTGTAAGGATACTGCAGCAGGAACAATCCAGGCTGTTCCCAAAGCAGCCAGAAGAGATGAGGCGGCCAGGAGGAAACGTGAGGTGTGAGAGATGGGTGCCTGCTGGGGGGGGGGGCGGCGCGGGGGGAGCAGGGAGAGGAACTAGATCCTGCTGGGTCTCGGCAGCCACGGGGAGGAGCTTAATTGCAATTTGGAGTTCAATGTTTCATTTTTTAAAAGATCACTCTGCTCAAATTTTATCTTAAACTAAAATCATTTGGATGATAAAACCTCATCAGAGAAAATGATAGCCTCTCATCTGACATTTGCTAAAAGGAAGGAACACAGTTTTCTGAATTTTAGTTTCCTGGGCTTTTCAGGTTTCTTTCTTTTTTTTTTTTTGGCTTTTCAGGTTTCTTTATGTGGCAGATACCATCGTTAAACTGACATCCATTCGCTCTTTACCTTTGCTACCAGAATGCTGATTTTCTCAGGTGCCTATATAGGCCCACTTCCCAGCCTCTTTTGCAGGTGGTCTTCGAAGGCATGTGATGTAATTTTGACCAATCAGGTATAAGAAAACATGGGGTGGCGAGTTCAGGAAAGGCTCTTTCTTGCTTTCCTAAGGACACAGCCACAATTGACTAACACTGAGATGACATCGCAAAGCACAGAGCCATCTTGCTATCACTTGATGACAAGTGTGAGGATGAAAGATAACATGTTAAGGATAAAATAGTGGGAAGAGAGAGGCAGCCTGGGTCTCTAATGGCTTTAATGAGCAGCTGAGCCAACACCGGTGACCCCCTGACATTTTGTTATGTGAGGAAATAAAAAACCCTCGTAGTTTAAGCTGCCATTACTGAGGCATTCGGTTGACTGCAGCCCAAGCATTTCTAACTGATGTGTTCATCACCAAGGGAAAGTGGGAACTGACTCCATTAGTAATTCCACAGCCTATTAGGCACCTCGTAAACATTCTGAAAATCTCAGTTTCTGTTGAAATTGAAATGGTTACCAAACCCAACCTGGGAAGCTTGTGTGTTGTGGATTCCGGCTCAGGATCTCCACAATAGGGTGGCATGCTGTTCAAGGGTGACATAACATAAGAAACAATCCTAACAGTGCCCTGCAGGCATCTCTACCTGAGAGGTGAGGCCTGCGGAAGGCTCTGCTGCAGGGACCGTTGGGCTTGCTTTCTCTCTCAGGCGGCTTGGCCCCCTATCTGGGTTGCCCCGGCAGATGCCACGACACTCCTGCTCCAGGCAGGCCTGCTCTGACTGGGCCACTGTAAAGTCCCAGGTGCGCATCTGAGATCAGGGAACACACTGTGTACATGGTCCTGGGCACTGGTGCATTCGAGGAACTTAGATTCTGAGCCGCCCCTTCTTCCATAGTCTCCCCGGCACAATCCGGCTGAAGTATAATTTATAACATGAACATTGTAAACACTCACTATAGTCTAGGTACTTTATAAGGCACTGCATACACATTACCTCTAATCCTCATTTCCTCTTCACTATGGTTGGCAGATGAGAGATTATTTTCCTAATAAAACTCAAGACTCAGAAAAGTGAACTCATTTGCCCAAACTCACACAGCTAAGTAAGTGGACAAAAGAAGCTTGAACTCAGGTATAGCTGGTTCCAAGCCCTGTGCTCTTCAGCCATCCTTGGGCCCCGTGTGTTGTGAGAACTCCTCATCTGCGGGGGTGCTTGCCGCCTCCGTGAACTGCTGCAGCAGCGCCATACCTTCTTGGCTTACGCACCATTCACAAAGCATTCACAAGAGGCTGAACCGTGGCCCCCAGAAGACATGTCCACCCAAATCTATAGGTGTGCAAAAGGGATTTTGCAAGTGGAATTTTGAAAAAGGGATGTGGGTTCCTCCAGGAGGAACCAAATCAAGCCCAAATCTTTGTCTTGGATGTCTGGTCTCCGGAACTGTGAGAGAATGAACTTCTGTTGTTTTAAGCACCAAGTCTGTGATAATTTGTTATGGCAGCCACAGGGATCTAGGACCACATCGCCTGCATAGGAGGATGAGACTGGAAGAGACTGATACTGGAGGAGACTGGAGGAGACTGGATGAGACTGGAGGAGACTGGAGGAGACTGATACTCAGTGTCTGAAAGGAGAAAGAGCTACATTGTCGGGGACAGCAAGGCGGAGCTCTGCTGGCGGGGGGCTCTCCCTGAGCGGCCTGGAAGGCTCGGCTGGGATGGGGGTTGGGGGGCTCCAGGGAGTGGCTGGGTAAGTGGTATCTGTGGGTGAATTCTTACTTGGTTGCGACTGTGGTAATATTTGTGGAAATGTGTCAGCTTATTCTAAAAATCTCCAAGAATTTCCGAAAAGAGCAAAGAAACAAGCAAAGCAAAACAAAACTCCTATCTCTCAGAAACTATTTTGTTCATCAACACTGAGGAACACCATCTCAGACTTCTCTCCAGGCACGCATTTAGCAAGAAGCTGGGGTGGATAGAATTTTACAAAAATAGATTCCGACCATGCATACTGTTTTTATAAGAATTATTAAGCGTAAGTCTACTTGAATTTACCAGAATTAAAAGAAACGAGAGTCAAGGCTGAAAGGAATTGTTGAATGTTGGATAAATATTTGTTCATCACAAGAGAGATTAGTTCCTAAAAGATGTTTTTAAGGTTAAAAGGCAATTATGAAAAAAGAAATCGAGAGTTTGGCAGTATTTCACTTTTTAAAACTCTGTATGTTTTTGCTTAATCCAATTTGCATTTACTTTCTGTCCTGAGAGAGGATTTCATGCCCTGTTTCTCCCCTCCCACCCCAGCCTCCCAGTGTTTGCTGGTCACATTATTATTTTTGGATTGCCTGAAATGATAACATTTATATTCTGTTCTGTCAACTCACTCCCACTGTTACTCAGTCTCAGTTCTGGGTGTAAATGGATCCAATGCCCACTGTCGTCCTTTTCCGTGACTTTTCCACTGCTGGGGGTTTCGTTTTGGTTCATGTCTTGTTATGCTGGATTTCATATAAACTCTTTTTCAAGAAGGGCTTTGTTTCCTTAGCCCTGGACTTTCAGCCTGTTTAAGGATGTTTGCCTGTTTCATAGCCACAGTCCAATTTGGCTGAGTGGAAAACTGGTGGGTCTCCCTTTTCTCCCTTGGCACTCGGTCGATGTTATTCTGTTGTTTCCTGGTGCCGAGTGTTGGAAGAAGAAAGAGGGATCTTGTGACTCGTGTTCTCTACACAAAACATAGACTGTGCATTTCCCCGTGAATTTCAGTGTCTTCACGGGACGTCACCGATGTCGCAATTTGGCTTATGTTCCCTAGGATACGTGTGTCCTTTAAATCTAGAGTCACGTGGCTTCCCTTCCTTCAGAAAACTTTTTTGAATTTTCTGAAGTTCTTTCCTGTTCCTTTTTGCTCCCCTGTTCAGGACCCCGATTTGTGCACGTCAGCCTCCTTTTCCGCAGTCTGTGTCATCTCGTCTGTAATCACTTGTACCTCGCTGCTCCTTTCTGTTTCATTTTGTGGGATTTCTTAAGCTTGGCGTGGGCTTTCCACAGTATTTATCTTTTTTCTGTTGCTTCTGAGCTGACTTTCATCTCTATAATCCCTTTATTTTTTTTAATCTTCTGTTTATTTCCTGAGCTCTGCCAGTTTGCTTTCCAAAGGGTTTTCTTCTTGTTTCTTTTTTGATCCCATCTTTCTTCTTCGAGCTTTTCTGAAAAACTATGTTGTTGATTATTTAGGACTGAAGAGACTAATCCCGTGTTCTCAGGAAGAGATCATTTATGATGTATATTGTTTTGATCTACCGTAGGCATTTGTTTGCCATCCTATTTCCCCTCTTGCAGCAGTGCACGCCAGGGCCCTTGCAGCAGGGTTACTTGGGTGGCGGTAGCACCCCAGCACGCACAGGTGCGTCGCACTGCGTGGCCAGCCACAGTGCAGAGGGCGTAGAGAGGCACGCTGAATTGGGCTCCAAATTACAATAGGTTGTGGTGGCTGCGCTCCCATTCAACCATGAAATGTCTCCCTCAGACTTTGGTTTCCAGGGGTCAGGGTGGCTCAAACCCATAAAGTTATTGGCTGTTCCAGAACTTTACTGCCTTACTCATCCCCTTTCCCACCACGGTCTTTTCTAACCAAAGGCTGTTCTTCAAAAACAAACATGGCGTGTCTTCCTGGTTCCTCCTCATTTATTTGCCACTCCCCTCTGCCTTTTCCTGGCCCCTCCTCCCCTCCCGGCTATCTGCAATGTGGAAATAGATTTTTATGGGGATATTCTGACTTCTCCTATGGGGATACACAGCATGGTGCCTACCAGTATTTCTGGTTCTGTTCTCTTCTGAGGCTCACCCCACCTTCCTCATCCCTCAATGCTAGCATGGCCCCGTGATCGCTTGGACAGCAAAAGGTGAGTGGAAGTGACCCGAGTTCACTACAAAGTTTCTTCCCTTTGCACACGGAACAAGGAAGCCTCCCATAATGGTGGTGGCATAGGAAGCTGGTGCAGTTGGCCAGGTTGCTGAGTGTGTACTCTATTGTCTCACATTGAACGTGTTGCAATAACAATATTGTAGCAACAATAATATGTAGCATGATAATAATAATACTAACAATAAACAATGCATAAACTTCTGCTGGTTTAAGCCACTGAGAGTCAGGATTTGATTGTTACTCCTGCCAGCCTAGCTTCTTTGACTAGGCCAGGCAAGAAAAGCCAACTTTTGCTGTGCGGAACATGAGGAAGCCTGGACATGGAGGCGATCTGGAGGGCTGGTGGGAAGGTGTGCATTCCTCACCTGTCCAGGCAACTGACTAGCTGCAAAGGCTTCCTTGAACGCTGGAGGGAAAACTTTGTGGAATCTGTCAAGGGAAGGCCGCTTGTTGCAGAG
>PVIA01014011.1:0-28994 GCA_004024845.1 Tonatia bakeri
CCCATTAATTCAGCAGTTCTGAGATAAGAATGCCAGGTGCTCTGAAGATTGCAAGAAAGGCCATGATAAGTGCAGGAGGAGAGGAGCCTTTGAAATCTGTGTATAACCTTTCCACTATCTGGGAAAGGAAGCCTTTGAAATTCGATTAATCCTAAAGTCTGGAGAAGGGAGGGAGGAGGAGGGGAGGTCTAGGTGCTGGCTACAAGCATAAAACCCCATAGGTCGTGCACTCAGACTAGCTGGGTGCTTGTTTTCAGCTTCATGCTCAAGTATGTTTCATAAATAAACTTCCTACCACATTTTCTATATACACTTTGTCTCTTAACTGAATTCATCTCCCATGAGTGAGACAAGAACTGAGGAGAAAGATTCCCCTCACTTGGGTCTCCCTGGTAACAATTTCCAGTAAACATTGCTTTGAAAATCATGGTCTGTTCAATAAGAAATAAAGATAAATTCATAACGTTTAAAATGTAGAAAACATTGTAATTTGCAGGAGATATGAGATATCAAATGATAAACCAGTGATTTTATAGAACTAACTGATGAGCTTAGAAGGTGGGTGTTTCTAAATTTAACAATAAAATCAACTGTATTTCTACACACCAGACATAAACTAGAATGAAAAAAAAAAACATAAAAAGAAATGTATTCTGTACACTTCGACCAACAACTTCCCATGCGGCCCCCTCACCACCTTTGGTAACTACCACTCTATTTTGCTTCTTTGTATCGTGGTTTTTAGATTCCACGTGTAAGTGAGGTCATGCAGTTTTTCTTCCTTTATGTGTGTGGCTTATTTCACTTAGTATAATGATACAAAGTCACAGTCGTGTAAGATGAACAAATCTAGAGATGTAATGAACAGTATGATGTCTATAGTTAATAGCAACATAGGAAGAATGTTTCTTCACTGGCTACCTTTTCTGATGCTTTATCATACATTTACTATGCACAAGTATTATGGAGGCAATGCTTTTAATAAAGTATATTTAATAATAGCTAAAGGCATAAGCATAATAAGGAAAAGACCGAGAAACAAAAGAAAACAAAACAACTGTTTCCTTAAAAGTTTTATATTATTTCCTGGCCTTGCTCTTAGAAAAACAATTTCATATAAATTTCGTCGGGTTATAAATATCTTAAATAAATTCAGTTTGAGTAGAGCAAACTGTTATTCATTATTTTACTTATTTTTTAAATATAAGTACTGTTGGTATACAATATTAGCTTATTTATATTAGTTTCCAGTATATAGCATAGTGATTTGACATTTTTACACCTTACAATGGGACCAAACCACTAATTCTAATAATCATTTGTCACCATGCAAACTTATCAAACTTATCACAATACTATTTACTACCTTTCCCTTCACCTTTTTTACCCATCTCCCCAACCTCCCCTTTGGTAATCACCCCTTGGCCTCTGTTTCTATGATTCTGCTTTTGTTTTTTCATTTTTTAGAGCCCATTTATAAGTAAAACCATAAGGTTTTTATCTTTTTCTGAGTTATTTCACTTAGCATTATACATTCTAAGTCCATTCATTAGTTATTTTAAAGAGCTCCCCCCCACCCACCATCAGTTTGATAATCTTAAGCAGGTGCCTGGGGTAAGAGGAGGATCACTATTTGGCCTCAGAAGCCCACTTTACATTTGATTGTATTTGAACACAATTGTATTACCCCCCAAATTAGCAACATTGTTAGGCTCAAATTGGACCAAACACTCCAAATTTACATAAACCTGGTGTTCTCAGATTCCTAGGAGTAGGCTTGATCTCCATGACCTCAGGACATTCAGAAGAGGGAGAAGTAAGTAAATTTCAAGGCACCCTTATATCATCAGTAATGAGTCACAAAATTGAGTAGATGGTGTTTATATGTTTATATTGTTTTTCTTGTTTCTAAAATAATTAGAAGATGAAAAGAGTGAAGAAGACTTTTATAATTTCTGGATTATGCTGGCATGCTCTTAACTCATTAATTCTTTCTGAGATAGAACTAATATTTGGTTCTATTAGTTCCAGTAAATAACAAAAATTAAATTAGGAAAAATAGGCATGTATAGTCTGTAATTTTTTAAAAAGAATGTTTCTAATTTCAGCCATTAAATATACAAATAAATAAAAGATATGTGTGCCTTGATACAGAAATCTATTGCCAAAGTCAGAGGGAGGATACCCATTTTTTTTCCATTCAAATGTACCATAGAATATGATTTTTTTAACCATTGTATTTTCCCATGGTATCTTTAGGTATTATGCAGAATTTCAAAGACAGGTACATCTATATGCCTAAATTCTCTGGTGTGTAACGCCATGTCTTACTTCAGAGCTGTGATTATGAATGTAGCAGCAGAGTGGTGAGAAAAATAAAAGCATATGAGAAACATGAGAGAAATGACAAAAACATAAACAGCAAATCAGCTCTCAGGTCTCGTGTGTAGCAAAATGTAAAATTAAAAATATTACAATTATTACAGGCAAAACATGAAGGCTTCAAACAACCTAAGGCCTCTTCACTTTTCACCATTCCAATTTCACTCAGCTGAATCCTGATATCATTGAGTTTGAAATCTCTCAAATAAACAAACCAAACAGCTTCTGAATATTATATAACAACAGTAAATACACGACTTAATTATGATAAATATTTAATGATTTATAAATACAAATTATATCTGTGATAGCTTATTGTCACTATGCCAGCAGTTAAGTATTATGCACATATTAAGAACATAAAATAAACATAAAAAATACTACATAACCTCTTCTAAATCAATCAATAATTCTACTCAATATTTTTCATAGTTTCTTTAAAAAACAAAGAATGAAATTTATATTGATTTAAAAATGAAACAATAATATAAGTGAAATTCTAGGGAATTCCAGAAGAGATTATTCTGCCTTAAATAATTCAGTGTGGAAATGAATTGTGTTTCATGTGATAACCTTTCTGAGAGATCTTTAAAAAGATAAAGTGTAAGTTAAGGCATCTGTGTCTTCCTGATTAAATTATTAATGACAAATCTGAAAGTGTTTTACTGCTTGCTCTGAACCTAAAATTTGTGTAAGTTGCAGATTTTTTTTCCACAAAGAATGGGCAGGATATTTGGTTTGTTATATATGTTCTTTATATATCCCAGATATCACTGGGTATGCACATTCGTTAAGAAAGCATCATTTAGGAAGGCGAGTTAAATGAAGTATGCCAATATGCAATGATTCTAACTACCACAGGGTGGTGGGAGATTCACTTTCCACAACATTTATCTAATTGGCAGAACTAATCGCTTTGCTACACTCTACCACAATCAGATCCTTTATTAGAAACTATATCATCCTAACAAGTGGAAATGGGATTTCAGAGGCAAAGTGTTGCTTTAGGTTATGCTATACTTAAAAGTCCAATTCATCTAGAAAGGATAAGTGTGCATATATAACTCTGGATCCTTTAATTGTGTGCATGTTTTCTGTTTGTTTGTGTTTTTTTTTTGAAGACAATTTGTCTTTAATGATTATTGCAGAAGTACAAAGGATACTAAAACAAACATATCATATAGTTTATATTGTTATTTCAATTAACTGATTAGTTCATTATAATACTTAGTTCCAATATGGACATGTAGATGTATGTGTTATTAAATCAGAGTTTTAGAGTTACATAAATTCAGATAAATTCATAAATATATCAGGCACAACCTTCTTATTTTACAAACACATAAAATAAGGCAAGAATATGTTACAAAGATTGCATATGGAAGAAATAAGTAGTAACTAAATCTGTTCAAAGCAAGATTTATTGTATTGATACAATGAACACATATATAGTCATCTAGAGATTTTTATCATCATAATTCCCAGGAGTATCATCAACATACAGGGCATTGGGCTGATGACGAATGTAGTGGAAATAATTTTCATTGTCACAATTGAACCCGAGGGGCATTATGACTGATTAAATTTAGCTTTATGTCCTCCCTCTGGAAATTCTCTCTCCCCACCACTCACCCCATCAGAGATCTAGATTCCCCCACGGATGAACAGCAACACCCAAGGCAGCTGGGACCTAACGATGATCACAAGGTCCACACCTCTGGCAGGCTAATGGTACATCTGACCAAAGTTATATTTCAGTTGCTGAGCCATAAGGTGGCTACTTTCCCATGAGACTAACAGAAGGACATTGGAAAAGATCTCAGAACTGTCCTCAAGGCCTGAAAAAAATTATTTCTCATCCTTACCTCACCTCCAACAAATCAGTTCTCAGCATGACCCAAAACCCCCTAAACTTGGAGTCTTGTGTTTTTTTCCCTATACAATTTGTAACCAGTATGCACATTAGGGAGTTTCAGCTTTTGAGCATTAGCTTCCCATTCTCCTGGGTGGTGCCATTAATACAAAATAGCCAATATTTCTCCACTGTAATGCTCAGTGTTTAGACAAACTCTCTGTCCTTTGATTGTTCATAATGGATTGATAAAAAAATGATGACTTTTTCATTATTCATGACTTGGATAACAATTTATTTTTATTTTGGTAAGGTAAAAGCCAACTTTTATAATATGTTATTATATACCTATGACAAAAATAATATAGAACAGGTACTAGAATTTGCTTACTCCATCAAATATCACCATTTACTATGTATCATCTTTTAATTCTGCATTTTCTGTATTATCATCTTTGTATTCTTTATTTTAGTTTACATAAAAGTGTATATCAATATACTGCAGAAATTCAAATTGACATTTGGAAACTAAGTAGTATAATTATTTTAAAGGTTTTACCTTTCTAAAACATGTTTTTAAAACATCTGCAAATATATGTTTTAACCTTTCCAAAATTGTTCTTAGTACATACAAGGTCTATCCAGGAAAAGTTCAGCTATTATTAATATAATGAAAACAGTTTGTGCAACATTTCTGTAGCCTGGCAGCCAAGAAGAGTGGACTGGAATGCACATGTGGGAACAATGTCTGCTTCACTGTGCTAGTCAGTGGGGGCAATCTATGCCATAGAGTGAGCATGCGTACTGTGTGGTCATCACATTCAAAATGATAGAGCAAGTAGAGCAATGATTCTGCATCAGACTGAGCATTAAGCTTAAACATTCTTCTGTGAAAACCATTTGGATGATTCAGAAGGCTTTCAGGTATGATGCAATGAGTGTAGTGCAAATAAAAGTGTGACACAAAAGCTTCAAAGGTGGTTGTGAATCTGTTGAAAGTGACCCATGTTCTGGAAGGCCTTTAACAAGCAGAACACCTGAGAATGTTGAATGTGTACATGCTGCAATCAACAAAGATCAGCAACTGACAGTGTGAGAACTAGAAGCTGATCTAGAAATCTAAAATCTACTGTGTCCAAGACTTTGTCACAAGATCTTGTCATGAAATGTGTCATGGCAAATTTCATACCATGGCTTTTGCTACCAGAGCAGAAGGAACATGGTGCTACAGTTTCTAATGACTTGATTCAAACTGCTAGCAATTAATCAGATTTCCTCAAAAAGGTCACAACTGGTCTACAGCTATGAGTAAAATCCAAAAATGAAGGCCCAATTATCCAAGTGGAAGTCACCTGGCTCTCCACATCCAAAGAAGGTGCAGCAAAGTCCCAGCAAGATCAAGACCGTGTTAATGGTGTTTTCTGATTGGGAAGGTGTTGTCCATCATTAGTATACTCCTCCAGGCCAAAAAATAAGGAGTAGTATCTCCGTGTTCTTCATCAGTTGAGAGATGCAATACAACAAAAGTGGCCACAGCTATGGGCAATTCGTGATTGGCAGCTTCATCACAACAACACACCTGCTCATGCATCACATCTTTTGCAGAGTTTGTGGTGAAACATCAGATCACCCAGGTGACTCAGCTCCTCTACAATCCAGAATTGGCACCCTGCAACTTCTGGCTTTTTGTAAAACTAAAATCACCTTTGCAAGAGAAAAGATTTCAGACCAATGATGAGATTCAGGACAAAACAATGAGGCAGCTGATCACGATTCCAACAAAGCATTTTGCAGAGTGTTTTGAACAGTGGAAGAGATGTTGAGAGAACTGTGTGAGGTCCCATGGTGCCTACTTTGAAGGGAAATGAGGTGTGATGGTCCTATGTACAATGTTTCTTGTATCTTTTCCAATAAATGTCTGCATTTTCATAGTACATGGCCGGATATTTTCTTTACAAATTTTGTGTTATCTATATGGAAAAATATTTGTGTTGGGTTTTTTAAAGACATTGTATGCAGTTCATGTTTTACCTTAATTTTTTTACCCACTTAGTGGACCATAATCACCACAAATACAGTATTTTTTTCACGATTGAAATCACCTTTCTGTGATATACACTTTAATATATAGACAAATTAGACATGAAAACTTTTAGGTAGGGAGTAACACGTTGAATAAGTGCTATGGAATGGTGTTAAAAGTAGTATTGAAGGGATTATATTAAGGGGGGAATATAAAGACAAGAGGATAATTCAGATGCAAATGCAGTATTTATTTTATTTTATTTTATTTTGTTATTTTATTTTATTTTATTATTTTATTTTAATCATTGTTCAAGTATAGTTTTCTGTTTTTTACTCCCATTCTAGCCCACCCACCCATCCCTCCTCACCTCCCTCCCATTTCCACCCCCCCAGTTTTTGTCCATGTGTCCTTTATATTTGTTCCTGTAAACCCTTCCCATTCTCCCCTGAATTTCCTCCTCTCTCCCCTCTGGTCACTGTCAGCCTGTCCTCTATTTCAGTGTCTTTGACTATATTTTGTTTGTTTCTTTGTTTTGTTGTTTAGGTTCCTGTTAAAAGTGAGATCATATGATATGTGTCTTTCCCTGCTTATTCCCATATTTCACTGCCTGGCTTATTTCACTTAGCATAATACTTTCCAGTTCCATCCATGCTGTTGCAAAGGGTAGGAGCTCCTTCTTTCTTTCTGCTGCATAGAATTCCATTGTGTAAATGTACCATAGTTTTTTGATTCATTCATTTACTGATGGGTACCTAGGCTGCTTCCAGCATTTGGTTATTGTAAATTGTGCTGCTATGAACGTTGGGGTGCATAGGTTCTTTTGGATTGGTGGTTCAGAGTTCTTAGAATGTAGTCCCAGCAGTGGAATTGCTGGGTCAAAAGGCAGATCCATTTTTAGTTTTCTGAGGAAATTCCACACTGTTTTCCATAGTGGTTGTACCAGTGTGCAGTTCCACCAACAGTGTGCTAGGGCAAATGCAGTATTTCTTGAAAAGTAATTTGTAGAATAAATTGGTAGGAGATACAGAAAGGTAGATAGAGGGTGAGGCATTTGTTGAAAGAACTATGACTTTTAGATTGAGAAGCATAATGAAGGAGAGGAGGTTGTCATACAGAACCTCAAGGTTTTCAGCTAATCACTAATAAAACCATAAGAATCCCAAAGAAAATCTATTTGATATCATGACATAATGACATTAGATATAAATATATTGACTTGAGGGATTGACATTATATTCCACTAGAACTATCAGCTATTCGATACGGAGAACTAGATCACACAGGAGAGTTTAAGAACATGAATTTTGGAGCCTCATGTAAAGAAAAGATATATGAATACACTGGAGTGAATGAGAGAAGTGCAAAAGGGTGAAGACAGAACTTTATGAAATGCCAGAAGGTAGAAGTCAATGAAAAGAATCTAAAATACAAGCTGCAAGAATGAAAAATTAAAAAAGTATGCTGTGTGTCACCCAATCGGATTGATCGTCTCCCACTTCTGAGCCTCCCCCTACACTTAGATCAGAAACTCCTTCCTCACCTTTTCCACAAACGCCCCTAACACTTTGTCACATTCAATAGAATAACTAGTGCTTTTGATGGATGGATTCCATAAGGCGCTCAACAATATCAAAAGGTATTTTTTTTAAGTTTTATTAGATGATTTAGAAGTCGATAGCGATGAGGAGAGATGAGGGAGTACAAATCATCCTGCAAATCAATAATTATGAGATAAAGACACCCTATTATACAAAAAATGACTTCTTTTTTCAGAAGCATGATCCTTATTTGACTCATATATGGAAAATATTGGTGACATACCCAAACTTAGTTTTGACTCTTAATATGTAGTATTTATGTTTCCCAATCACTTAAAATATCTAAACTCATTGCTCCTACAACCAATACAAATTTAAATCTAATGAATATCATCTCTTCTTATTTTCCTGAAATTTCATGAGTAGTTAAGAGTTCCAACATTTTGATGTCTTCCATGATGGCTAATATGTATTATAGAATAATAAATTAGAAGCCTTTTGAAAACTTACACAGAAAAATAAAGGATGAAAAATTTGTACTTGTATGTTAATTTAAAATATTTTAAAAATCTACAGACTTTTTATTTGCATTTTATTGCTTCATGACACAAATTTGACAATAGATACAAAACTGAATGATCAGTTATAACTGATCTAGAATACTCAAATATCTTAGCAACAATTTTCTTTGTCCTTTTGTCTGAATTCATTAGGCATAAATAAATAATCATAAATGGTTCCCAAAGAAGTAGAAATCCATAAAAATATTTATACAAGGAGAGATTAACTAGAATATTAGTTTTTAGTGCAGTTTTAATCAGCTTTATGGTTTACATTATTATATGATGTGGGAAAAATGAAATATTATGAAGTCTTTAATATATTAAATCCAAATGAGTATAAAAGCAGATACAAAACTATGCAGAAGAATAATGTCTATATTTTTCCCAAGACTACCATAACAAATTATCACAAATCTAGAGGCTTGAAATAAAAGAAATTTATAATTTCACAGTTTTTGAAGCCAGCAGTATTAAATCACATTTTAGGTGAGGTTGGTTTTTTGGGGGGTTACTGAGGGAGCATACATTTCACATCTTTCTTATAACTTCCAGTGGCTGTCAAAAAATATTGACATTCCTTGTCTTAATTCTGTCTAACTCCAAATTAGCCTCCATTTTCACATGGCTTCCACTGGGTTGCTTTATATTTGAAATATTTCTCAGATTTTACCTTATAGGGATATCTGTCATTGGATTTAGGACCCACATTAAATCCAGAATAATTTTACCTGGAGGTCTTTAACATAATTTTATCTGCAAAACTTTTATTCAAGTAAGATTATATTTTCAAATTCTAGTAGTTAGGACTTGGATGTATCTTTTGTGGGGTCACTATTTAACTCACTACAATGTCAATGAAAGTAGAAAAATAGATGCACAGAACATTTATTGTGTACTATGGTATACATTAAGCACTTTCAGAGATATTATTAGAATTAACCTATAAGTTACCCTGCTTCTCATAGCCAATTCCCTGTTTTTAAATTCTGACTCCACCATTTACATGACATTTCACCTTTGCCAAGTAATTTGTATCATACCTTAATTTTCTCATCTAGAAAACAGCAGTAATAGTACCTATATAATAGGATCGTTTTAAGTATTGAGTTGGCTTAAAGTTTGTTTGTTTTTCCTATAAGATGGCCCTAGTAGCTTTTAGTTGCCTTTAACTTCATTAGAAATTATTTTGTTAGATTGTATTGTGATAGCTGTCATATCAGCATTAAAAAATTATGAATATTGGTGAATTTTGCATAGCCATTTTAATATTGAAGATGGAAGAAAATATGCAACATTTTCATTCTATTAGATTTACTATTTCAAGAAGTAAAAACAACTTAAATCAAAAAAAAAAAATACATGCAGTGTACAGAGAAGATGCTGTGGCCAATTGAATGTGTCAAAAGTGGTTTGCAAAGTTTTGTGTTGGAGATTTCTTGCTGGATAATGTTCCATGGTTGGGTAGACCAGTTGAGGTTGATAACAATCAGATCAAGGCATTAACTGAAAACAATCAACATTATATCATGTGGGAGATAGCCAACATATTCAAAATCTCCAAATCAACAAAGTTACTGGTGAAATGAAAAATGTGTTTTTTATTTTATTGAAAAAAATACACTAACTTTTTTGGTCAACCCAATATTTAATAAGCTAATACTTTAAAATGTGTGTTTGTTATAAAGAAATAATAAACTAAATAAGATAACTATAATCAATAGTAAAAACACGATAATGTAACTTTTGTTTGTGACTATAATGGAATGTCTGATTAGGATATATCCTTACTTTCCATAATTAATGATGGTATTGGGCATGATTTGAAACAACGTTTAGATATTGGATGAGGCAATGCAGGAAAATAAGCAATGAGAGAAGGGAAAAAAGCATAGGGTTAAGAGTAGATTACCATATGACCCAGCAATCCCTCTTCTGTGTCTCTATACCTCCAAAATTAAAAACATGTATTTGTAAGTATATATGCATCCCTATGCTTACTGAGCATTATTCATGGTGGCCTAGGCACGGAAACAACCAGAGGTCCCTTCTGGTACATACATGCTATGGCATACCAAACAGCCACCAGAAAAGATGAAATACTGCCATTTGTGACAAGATGTATAGACCTTGATAATATTTTTCTAAGTGAAATAAGTGAGTCAAAAAAGCTATAGACCATATACTTTCACTCATATGTGGGGTATAAAACAGAAACTCATAGACACAGACAATAGTATGATGGTCACCAGAGGGAAGGGATTGGGGGTAGTAAAGGATAAAGGGAGTCAAATACATGGTAATGGAAGATAATTTGACTTTAGGTGGGGAGAACAAAGTGCAACATGCAGATCTAGTATCATAGAAATACACACTTGAAACCTATTTAATCCCATTAACTAATATCACCCCAATAAATTTAATTGGAAAAGAAAAAAAGCACACTGACTCATGCATTTTACCTGGATGTTGTTTTCTGATAGTATACACAGAGATCCCAGTCAGAATACTAAGGATTTACTGATATGTGCAGATAACAATTGAATTTGAGTAGGCTAGGGAGTCTGGGATTAGTAAGGCAGAATGCCAGAGAAGATTGGCATAGATCACTTTGGAAAAGAAAAATACTACAAAGACATGCAAACTGAACAATTCACAGAACTCACATAATTTTTAATAATTTAGCAACTATCCATATTATTAGCAATTTGATCTATAAATTCAATCTGACTTAAATCAAAATCATACCTTTTTTGGTACAAATTTATAGTCTGATTCTAAAATATATATGGAAAGGTAAAAAAGCTTAAATAAGCAGAATAATTTTGAAAGGAAGCAAAAAACAGACAGATGTGATTGCCTAAGTTCAAGAGAATCCAGAAATAAATCTATAATTATTTATGGTCCGTTATTTTTAACCAAAGCACTGATGGAACGATATAGAAAGGAGAGTTTCTAACACAAATGGTGCTGAAATAACTGGATATTTATTTTTAAAAAGTGACCTAGGACCTATCTTATGCAATATACAACATTATGACAAATAAAATAGCACAGCCAACCATACCAGACAAAAATACAAACCTTAAGGAAGAAAATTTAGGGAAAAAATTCTTATAGACGGAACAGAAAGTACCAAACATTAAAAAAATAAATAAATTGGGACTTTATTAAAATTAAGGTCTTGTGTCCTTTCATTCTACATACTCAGAGAAAATATTATACATATACATGCACATATATATATATATAAAACAATATACTTGGGAATTTACATTCAGCATATGTAAAAATCTCATACAATTCACAAGTAAGACTACTAACACAATTTTAAAATAAGGCAAACAGTTTTAGTTGACTTCAAAAGAAGATATACAAGTGACCAATTAGAACAAAAATACTCATGATCTGTCATTGGTGAGATGTGATCATCGTGCAAGAATGTACAACTATAACACATTGCTGGCATCGTTGTTGCTTTGTGAGCGTGTGATTTCAGGTAGTGAATAAGATAGCCATTCTATTATGCATTTAGAAAAGTATTTATACATAGTTGTAGTGTTGTAATAATGATATTTACAACATTATTATGTTGTTACTATGAAGAGAACAGTGTTTTTTAGGTGAGGATGACAATGTATTAATATGAACCTCTGTAATTGGCAAAAGTAAAGTGACAGGAAGCAGATCAGCTATAGCCTGAGTTAGGGTTTGAGTAGGGCTGTTGTTTGTAAAAAGACACAATGGGACATTCTGGTGGAATAGAAGTGTTGTATCTATGGATTGTGACAGTGGGTACCTGGGCATACACAGCTGTCAAAACTCATCAAACTGTACATTTAAAGTGGGTACATGTTATTGTGTTAAATGCATCTCTATGAAGTTGATTTACAATATAATAAATATTTAAAATGCCTAATTGTAGGACTTTTGAACTACTTTTAATATGTTCTTTATAGATTTGTTAATTTTCAAAGATACATGCACATTCCTTTTCAACTGAAACAAATAATATAAACTGCTAATTTTAGTTACATTTTTATTAACTAGAAGAAATACTTTAATGGTTTAGACAGTTGGAACACTCTAAAACCTAGATCCTATGAAGAAACACATGAGTGGTTATATAATGGAGGTGTTCGTGGCACATTTTAATTCACCAAAATACACACTAACCAACATATGAACAAGAAAAATGCACACTCTTAATCCTTCCTGCCATCCTTGGGGATTTTATTTTTCATTTCTCAGTCTGAAGCATTAAGGTCTGACCTGCTATATCCAATATTGATTTGTAACAGCAAGAAAGGCAGCACAATCCAAGATCAAAATCAGAAAGAAAAAAATGTATTAACTCCTTGCAGAAGATGAAAGCTCTGTTACTAGTCACACCATTTAACCATTGACGGCATTACTACATTAGTTGTGATCCTTAAACTCAGGAAAAAACATTAATTTGTCCTCATCAAATCTGACATTGTGTGTTTCTTTGGAAAGGGGGACTGATGATTACTTGGCATATTTGTGTATATAAAATTTATTCTTTTATTTATTTTCCTTCCTATTCCCCCCAGATCAGTGTCTTTATGAAAACAAATATCAAAGCTTAAAATTATACCCATCTTCTACCAACACAGACTCAATAATGCCACAGTGCATGCAGAATTTTAGACAGAATTTTTCTTTACTCATTAATCATGTACATAAACACTTTAAAACTAGAACAGAAAATAATAACATAAGAATGTAACTTAGAAGCAAATTTACACATGTAACTGATTCATCTAGTGCCCAGAAAGAGAAGAGGTACAGATTTGGCGATATAACTTTCAAAATCCTTTGAAAAGCAAAAAGGGGTAAATTAACACAGTCCATTGGTATTATCTATTCTATTACCCATAGTAGCAAAAAGCTCTTGGTTATCAAGCTTTAGAATGTTTCCATTGTTCATTTTTGTGATATTATCGCATTCTTAATGGAAACATCTTCTGTATTAACAAAGGGAAAATTAAACTGGCTATTCTAAAAAGTCAAAATAATTAGAGAATTTTGTGTAGAATACTGAAATTCTTTCTTCATGTTAAAATTTGAGGAGAACACTGAATCACTATTCTGGAAATGTAACTTCTTTCAAATGATCATTTCTGTCCCATGGTATTTCAAAGACTCAGTAACATTAGAGTTCACCTAGGGCCTTCACACCACCAAATAAACTAGTAACAGTACATGAGTAAAAGGAATCATAGAAGTATGAGAGTAAAAGCATATATTTACAATTATGTCACAAGTTCATCATGACCTATGTTTTACCTTATTTTACTATGTTATTGGGATTTGTGAGCAGACACTCCCTAAAACCGTAATCATTCATTTGTTATAACAACATTTATTAAGCACTTATCTGTCACCCCTGTGTTGCCAGAGTCCTGTCATTTTCATTTTTCCTAGTACACTGGCAAATCATGGCTGTTCAGCCTGAGCAGTGGTGGGACTATATTTTTTCCTAATAAACTGTGTCATATGGGTACAGATCCTTAAACTTCTATAGCAAATGCTTTCCTGAAATCTTTACCTTTTGTTTCTCCCTCACTGTACCCATTTTCTGCATGCCACATTTGCCTTCTCCAAGCACAATTCAACAAATTGTGCATTCTACTCCTCAATAACATTGAAATATCAATGTTTACCAATTTAATTTACATGCAATTAGTGCATGTCTACATTTGCCCATCATAATTTTTTTACTTGTTACATACTTAGACTTTGTTTGGTATTTAAGCCAGGTGTTAGGTAGTGGAATATTTTCTTAAAAGAAAATTGTGCACTGAACCCAATTAAATTACTAGAGAGGCATTGGGTAAACTGAAATGATAAGAAATATGTCTGCTACTTGCCGAAATAGAGTAAAAGGAACTGAATTAGTCTCCCATATGAAACAAGTGAAATACTGTAAATTATATGAAACAACAGTATTCAGAAGATGATTCTTGAGAGACAGGAAACAAATAAATTGATCTTTGCACTAGAGTGAATAGTGTTCTGTCAAAACCCATTTCCACCTGGAATATATGAATATAAACATATTTGGAATTAGGGTCTTTGCAGAATAATAAAATTGAAATGAGATTATATTGGGTCACAGTGGGCCTTAACTCAATGGCTAGTGTCCTTAAAAGGAAAATTCTGGAGGCAGAAACAAATGGAGAGAGCACCATGTGATGGAGAGCACGGATATTGTTGTTATGCTACCATAAACCAAGGAATGTCAAGTGCCACTGGCAATCACCAGAGTCTAGGAAGAAGCTAAGGTAGAACGTATCTGCCTCCACCTTGATTTCAGACTGGCAGCCTCCAGAACTGTGAGACAACGAATGCATACTGTTTCAAAGCATTCACATCCGTTGTCATTTGTTTCAGCAGCCCTGGGAAACTAATCTAAACCTTAAAAATCAACACATTTTACTGCCTGGGGAGATTCCGGACTGCAGCTCAGAAAAAGGGAATCCAGTTGCAGCCTGATAATCTCCCCTGTTATCAAGGGAGCTGAAGGTCTCCAGGAGGTTGAAGTTTGATGAAGTATTGGGAAAGAGAGGATTTTCCATAGAAGGAGCAGTCCAATAATTTGCAGAAGACTCCCTTGGAACTTTACCTGAGTACTGACCAGTACATGTCTGTGAGAAAACTACCCAAAATGCAGTAAAGAACCATTCAAAAGGAACAGAAGTATAAATCCCTGGACGTCATGTAACAGGGTGCAGAAAGGGTTGTCTCCAACGTAGCAAAGCATATTCCCCACAAACCTGGACTGGGTGGAAGTACACAATACTGTGCTTAAGATACTTTTCATTACAAAAGGCAAGTTAAGAGCTGTTCTTCCACCCCTGACAAAAGGAGTGCATGACTATAAGAGCATGCAGTGACCAGCGGCATAGTGGGGCGGGGGAGTTATAGTGCCAGCGCAAGAGACCGGGAGGCGGAGGCTCCAGTGTCACAGAGTGCTCTTGCCCTGACTAAATAGGCAGTCGAAAGAAAGTAAAAAAATACTGGGCAACTGGCAAAAGTAGCTATTTATAGGAGGGGCTGGATATAAGGTCAAGTAGGAATCTCCAGGCCCACATTTAAAATAAGGGTGAGCAGGGAGACAGCCCAAGGGATTCTGCCATGCTGTCTGTAGTCAGAGAGGAGCTACTTCTGCTTCTCTGAGGAGCAAGCCACATCGGCCTGGAGTCAGGCTTCCACCATGTGGCCTGGTGTAGTAAGGAAGGTGGCGTGTGGAAGGCATTAATGACAGAACTAGAGTAAGAAAGAGACCACTGGAAAACCTGCCCGAAGAATGCATGGCAAAGCTGATGACGCTGGAACTGCAGGAAGCTGCCTAACCAAGCATGGATTCGTGGGAGATGCCTGGAACGGTGGACAGGGAATGCTTCTCTGAAGGACGTAAGGAGAGGCCACTCTCCTGGGACGTGTGTCTCCCTGGACTCCACCATGACCCAGTATAACACGGCACATGTTTCCCTGAACCACGGCCCGCTTGAGAACAGATAAGGGTATGGGGAACTCTGGGGCAGGTTCTTGTCTTATAGTCTGGTTCTGGGTCTTGTGGGAGAACAGGCCCTGGAGCAGGAGTGCTCTCAGCACTCTGGAGGTTGGAATCCTGTAAATAAAAATGTTTCCCTCAACACTAGTTGTTGAGTCGTGCATCAAGGCAACATGTGTACAAGCCCCACTTTGCTTGGATAGGATCACACGATACCAGAACTTATTCATGTTCTAGTTACCCAGAGTGGAAGATCTGATAATTCACAAGGTATCATACAGAGTAATCAGAAGCTCCTCAGAAGTGGAGCTAATTAGCCCTACACAAAACTAAATTCTTTAACAAAGAAAGCCTTTACTTTTTAAAACTCTCATAAGACTTATACAGAAGAAGGAAAATACGGTCCATAACAAAAAGTAAAAAAAATAATAATAATAAAACAACTAAGAATGACAGAGATTATAAAACTAGTAGAAAAGGATTTTAAGAGAGTTATTAGACTTCTAGCTTCAGTTCCAACTTCCAAAAAGTTTGGAAGTCATCACTAGCATCCTTACAAGAAAATAGCTGAATAAACTGAAAATCAGCCCATCGGAGACCTAGGGTCATAGTGTAAATCATAGTGTCAAGAACCAAAGAGACAGGAGAATCCAGAGAATCACAGCCAAGGTCTCCTTAGCTGGAACAGAAGCTATTGGAACCAGAAATGGACAGAAACAATAAAATGATAATTTTGTTGAATTACTGGAAGCTTAGTGCAAATTAGCATGGAGATGAGAGACCCAGGGCAGGGGTGGGGTCACATTTTCTTGGATTTTACCACTGGAAAAACTGCAAGGTCATATAGTGAAGGTCTGGGAAAGGTAAGTTCTTGGCTTCAGCAGGGGCAGGAGAGAATAGCAGTGATGAAACACACCGAGAATGTTCCCTTTGGAAAGGCTTATTCTGCAGAAGAAAAGACTTTGCCAAAATTCAATCCTAGTTGGAGGAAAGGCACTTTTCTAATTCCTGCCCCTTAGAGCTTTTATGTCTCATCTAGTAGAAGAAAAATATTGAAAAGCACCAGTGATGGTTACATGACAGGGACACAGGGCCACAAAAGCTGAGGTTTAATCACATTTACAGAATATGATTCCCCCTTACACATCCCTTACCAGCACAGGAACAGGTCTCTGCTTTAATAACAATAGATTACGGCTGCAAAAGCTGCAACTCTCAGAGGTGTATTTAGGAAAGCCCAGGATCAACAGGAGAGAATGAAAACTAGGACACTAGGGAAATGTGAATCCTCCGGCACATAGAGATATATCAAACATTAAACTCAACAAAACTTCTAGTGAGATTAATATAAAACCTACCACTGAAGGACTATTTATCTCAGTTTCTATCACCCGATACATTATGTTTGGCTTTCAATATGTAATTGCAAAACATAAAAGGTAAAATAAAGAAGTAAATAAATCTGAAACAACAAAGCAAGCATAAGACGCTAACTCACGTTTGACAAAGATGTTAGAAGACAAGGAATTTAAAATTCACTGACTAAAAGAGCTATGATTAATATTTTAAGGGCTGTAATGGGAAAAAATAGACAACATACAAGAATAAGTGGGTGATTTAAGGAGAGATGAAAACTTCAATAAGAAGGAATCGAATGTTTTAGGAACATATATAAAGGACACATAGACAAAACCGAAGAGGGGTGTACAATCCATGGTGGGAGGTGGGGATGGCTGGGGTCAGGGGGAGTGGTACGGGGGAAATGGAGACAACTGTACTTGAGCAACAATAAAAAACATGAAAAAAAGAAACAATCAAAAAGAAATATTAGAACTTAAAAATAGTAAAACAGTAGAGTGCATATGGCTAAGTAAAGAATCAATGAACTTGAAGAAGGTAATAAAAACTCCCCAAACTAAAGCGCGAAGAGAAAAAGAATGCAAAAATTACATAAGACAAAAAAGAATATCCAAGAACTACGGAATACTTTTAAAAAGTATGAAATACATATACTTGAAATACTGTCAATGTAAGAAACATCCAAACCTGTAAGAAAATGTTTGAGTTCATTCAAGCCAAACTGATGACAATTGCCAGGAAGCAAAATCTCAATGAGTTCAGAAGATGCTCCACACAATGACATTTTTAACACCTCATTTTATAAATCAGAATCAAAGGAGAAGATATAAGGGGGTTACATAAAATCCATTGGTGACGGATTAGGGAGGATGGAGAGAGCAAGCAGGGAAATCCTCTGGGATGATAAAAGGTAAAATGATAGACATATGCTTTCACACAGGTGGATACAGGATAGTTAACGGTTAATAAATGACATGATAACAATAACAATGAGGGGATTCGCCGCCTTCCCTTGGTCTTGTGCCTGTGCTTTGAGAGTTCCAGAAAAAAGAGATTGGCATTCCAAATGTGAGTTATCCTAGATGCAAAGAGAAAACAGACAGGCTCCGTTAAGGTAAAGACTGACTTCTGTTAGGGAAAAACACCAGCATAGGACGTGACTACCCACCATGAACTGTTTTTAGTACATAAGTTTTCATTTCAGGCCATCCTTCGTGGTTAATTTAGATCTATAAATTTGTAAGGCTGCTACGCGAGCCTCCCCCGAGCATGTCAGGTTTAGTGAGTGGCCCCTTTCTTCTTTAACACAAAAGAAGCAAAAGAAATATTGGAAGTAATAATGACCAAACATTTTGCAGAATTGATGACACAAACCCAACCACAGATCCAGAAATCTCAGAAAATAAAGGATGATTAATAGCACCATGTGTATACCTAGAACTAGAACCAAGTGCCATACCAAAAAGAAATAGAATGTCTTTAAAATGAGATAGAGAAGAAAACAAAACAATAAGATACTTACCTGTAGATGAACAAAAAATAGAAATACAATGAAGTTTTCTTCACCAAACATGCAAACATATTGCTAAATGAAAGAGGCCGTTCTGAAAGGGCTTTACATAATGTTAACCTAAGAGTAAAAGGCCAAAGGGAGAAGCAACAGGTGTTGTTTGATATCCAACAAAATAGGTGTTTGCAAAGTACTGATTCAGACACAGACCTAAATAGTGTTCAGCTTATGAGGTAAAGACAAAAGGTACTTATGAGAAAGGGAAGGGGAATAATTTTATGAATAAAAGGAAGGATTTTTTATGGGTGCTAATAAACTAAGGAAGAAGTTTTTATAAGTACAGAATAGCTAACATAGTGATGCTAATTCTAAAGAATGTCTTTAATTTTTACTCTGGCCATGTAATGTCTGCTTTCCTGTTATCTTTGCAAGAGAATATAGTGCTGCTGTAGGTCCAGGCCAAGGGCTATTTGGGTAAGTGTAAAGATTCCAAAGGATTCAGAAGTAAGACATATGAGACAGTTCCCCTGGGGTGTCAGCTCTGAGTTCATTTTAAAGTGGCTCAATTTACATTATTTTTACACTAATTATAATTAAATGACATTCTAGAAAAAGCAAAAATATAGCAATGATAAAAAGATCAGTGTTTTCCAGGTGCATGGGGTGGAGGGGACGTTGGAAGAGTAAAGCACGGGTCATTTTTCAGTGGCGACATTATTCCATTTAACATTATAATGGTGGCTATATGACTCTACCTATTAGTCAAAACCCATGTAATTTTACAGTATGAGTGAACATGATTATATGCAAATAAAAATTATTTAGACACCTGAGATCCAGGCTGAAATACAGAATGTGAACAAAATAATTTATGCTTGGTACAAATTGGGTAAACCACCTGGCTGAAGGAGAGATGGTCAAAGTGTTGACCTAAGAAACTTTGGAAATAAGTGGAGACAATATTAACAACACTAAAAACAAAAGGAACTGTCAATAAATAACCAGTATACCCTATTTTATAAAATTGCTGTTGGCCAGAGTCAGACATCTCAATGTTGAAGTAGGAATTTAGAAATAAGTAAGGAGAGAAAGCTAGAATGATTCATGTACTGATGGATTAGCACTGGATCTATCATATAAACTTGTATCAGTCTATGCTGGTATTGCAAAGTACCTCCCTCTGAGTAACTTAGAAACAACAAAAATTCTTCACAGTTCTGGAGGTTGAATTCCAAGGTCAAGGCACCGACATAGTTGGATGAAAGCCCTCTCCCAAGTTGACTTCTTGTTGTATTCTCACATGGTGGAATTATTACTCAGCAGGGTCACTTTTATAAAGCCGCTAGTCACAATCATGAAGGTTCTAGTTTTATAATTTAAGAACCCCCAGTGGCCTCAGTTCCTAACACCATCACACTGACCCTTAGGCTTTCAATATATGAATTCTGGTGTGACACAAACATTCCAACCATGGCAGAACTAATGTTTAACCCAACATAGATATAGATGGTTACATGGAGAAACATCTATAAATATGCACATACACGTGGGCTAGTACGCACATGTTTATATCTTTGTTCTATCATCCAAGAGTGCTTAGAAACAACTACATCCTGGTAGCATGAGCACACCTAGTTCCCATATTTCTAACATCATAGTTTCTAATAAAATTCTACATTAGGAAAAACCATTTGGATAAATGGCTGTTTCTAGATCTGTAGTAGGAAATATACATGATGAAACTGAAGCATTTTGTAGTGCTAGAAATTATTGTTCAAATAAAAATCCCAGAACGATGGGGTTCTGTCAAGGGGACACAGGAACCAACTGAAATAGTTCCCAGTGGCCAGATATAGAATAATTTCAGCTTGTCCATGAGTTTAAATACATATTCATAAATATTCATAGGACCATAATAATATAAATGTTGAACAAATACATGGGGGAGAAGGAACAAATTTCTGATGCAAAATAATTTCAAATAAGTGTCTGCTCTGTAAATGTATGCAGCACATTGTGATTATCTTCCAAAATGTACAGTGAAGAAAAGGGAAATTTTACAAAAAATAACTGTAGAATTGAGAATCCTGACAAGATTTTTCTCAGTCATGTCAGTAAGGTCAACAGCCACAGAGATAAGTCATTTTGATAGTACGCACCCTTGATATGACATGATGAAAATAACATTTAAACCTCCGTGGCCTTCTTCCAGAAACAGGTTACCCCAATGTAATCAGAAGTAAAATATCAGAGAAAGTGTAACTGAGGGAATTTTACAAAATTTCTGAACAGTGCACCTGGAACTGGCAAGGTTATACAGAACAAGGAGTATCTGAGAAGCCATCACAGCTAAAACGGGCCGAAGTAGACACAATTACTAAGTGTAATGTGGTATGGTGAAGGTAATCTTCTAAGGGGAAAGAGAACATTTGGTAAAAATTAACAAAATGTAAACTGTGGGTTTTAGTTAATAGCATTGTCTCAATTATTTTAACAAATGTGCCACATGATGTACGCTGTTGATAAGAGAAGAAACTAAGATGTGAGTATGCGTGTCAGCAAGCCCTCTGCACTATTAATGTGACTTTTGTGCAAATAAGTGCTCCAAAATATAATTTTACTTAAAAGTGATTCCAACTATATTCTGAATATTTGAAATTAGATGAAAGATTCAACATATTAAGTAGAGAAATGAAACATATAAAAAGTCCTGATTCATGTACATAAAAATAAATACAACAAGACAATAACTAATGGGACTAACAGCACTTTAGATATGGCAGAAGAGAGAATTAGCAGATTTATATATACAGAAATGAAAAATGGAGGTAAGTAAAAGAAAAGTATTATCTGGCTTTTTCATCTAATGAGACTGAATTTTAAATAAGTTCACTGTATATGAACATAATTAGAAAAGCTTTATCTCAAAACTTTATTTTCTTTTAGTGTCTCACCACTAGCCTTGGCTTGTTAAATCTGTATTCTTTTAAACCACACTCTTATGCCCTTTCTTCTGTGAAACTCTTTAATCCTCCAACTACCCATCTGATAGTTGTCCTGGGAATTTTTTCTATTTCTACATACATCCTTATGTAAAAACACACTTTAGTTAGTAATGCATGTAAATGCTTACATCTCCTTTAATAAATTTCTTATTTACGGAGAATAAAAATTTGTCTTCTTCACTGTTTGAGCTGGTCATAAATATATCTCTTTTCTTTAAAGAAATATTAGCATAGGTGGATGCATGCTAAGTGTTTTTAAACTCTGGCCATTTATGGGTGAATGGAATGTAAACCTGCATCTTTTGATGTTGTATTTTTAATAATTTTATGCAAAAACATGTAGGCTAAGCAAAATAAAGCTTGGAATTCTGATACAACATTTAAACTTCTAAACAGTTCCCTTAAGTCCTAAGCCACAAGTGAGACAGATAAGATTCTGTCGTATTTCTGACTTACTCAAATTGTGCCTATGCTCCCTCCTTTGGGCACGTTTACATTTTCACGTTGTTCCATGACCTGAGATATGATGTTGTGTCAATTTTATTTGTATAATTGATACACAGAATTAAAATTTTATTTACATATCTTGGAGATTCCCTTAAAATTCAAAGTTTTTAAAACCTCGTTACTACAAATATATTTTTCCCTGAATATACACTGCTGATTGCTGAGTACTTGCTTTACTCATCAACAAAGGAATGATACCTATATTATTGAAAGCTGCTACTCTATTTCACAAATTTAAATGTCCATTTTTGGAGAGATTTTTATGTGATAGGCCTATTTTATCTTTTTTAATGTGACACAATGAGGAAACGTTTTATCGTTTCATTTTAGATGTGGTAAAAAAAATACTTAGATCTAACTTGAGAATGATTCCTTGACTGTTAGGATAATTCTTGGAGAAGACTGAAAATCTAGAATTATTTATACTGTTTAATCATTTGGCAGTTTATAGGAGAGAATAGGTGTCAAAGAAGAGAAAGGAAGGGCTCTGAAAAGTCAGTAACAATCTTTAATACAGGAAACGGGAAATTTTAGAGTTGGAACACCATAACTATTATAATTTACTTAATTTATATATATATAGATACATAGAAAATATCTGCAATCTACACCATTGTCTCATGTTAAAAAAAAAGCAAGGCCTTATCTGAGTTGTATCATATAGGATATTTTGCTGCTTGCTTACTAAGCTTTTGTGAACCTCCTAATTTAAAAGTTTGGAAAATATTATTTTTGTGCAACATCTGCAAAAATTCCCATTATCATTTGCAATCTTATAACTGACTTCTTCCTGAACTCTGTGTAGTTCCATGCACTATATTTAAAATATACATATATATAGTATTCATTTATTTTTCTTGATACACATAGTTTATAAGTTTTATTCATATAAAGTATCATAAGAATTTGATCACAATTTTTATTGTGTATAATAATTAAACATTTTCACTATAATTTGTGTCAATTAACAGGTATGCCAACTATGTTAAAATAAATTCATTCATACATTTGATTTCCAAAATTTAAAAATCATAATCAGTGAGTTACATATTCATGTTAGTTCCTCATCAAAAAATGCTAATAAAGCATAAAGCAAATATAAAGCTGTTAAGCTATATAAGTTAATGTTATATACTGCTTTGTACAGCAAGGGAATGTTTTAAAACATATATAGTATTTTAAATGAAATAAAGGCCACATTTGGGAAATTACAGCACATTTTACATATCTAATAAAACAATTCAAAAGTGAAAAATACTCCTATGAGCATGATTAGGTTTCATCTGTTGGTTTATTTTAATGACTATTTATATAGCCCTTTATTGTTGAGTTCTTTTAACTTACATTAAAATAAGTAGCTGGGCCTAGATTAATGACCATATTTATCTTATATCTAAGCATTTTGTGCAGTAGCCACTTAATGAATAGGAATACTGGGGAGAAAACGTTTGAGGAAAATCCTGAGATATTCTCAACAAAAAACATATCACAACACTCTGTGGGTTTTTAATATCATGAATTTAGGAAGATACAGATCTCTGCTAATACATTTTAAATATTGTTTATTATTCTGACATAACTTCCTTTGAATAAAAGGATAGATTATGGGTTGAAATGTGTCACCCCAAAATATATGTTGAAGTCCTAATCTGTATAGTACCTCAAAATGTGAAACTTGTAAATAGAGTTGTTGCAGATGTTAACTGGTTAAGAAAGGTTATTTGAAGTAGGGTAGACTCTTAATCCAATATGACTACTGCTTTCATAAGAAGACTGTGTGAAAATCTCCATGTGAAAATGTAGACAGAGATGGAAGTTGGGAAGCATGCCATGGATTTACGACCACCACCGGAAGCTAGAAAGACGGAAAGGAGGAGCTTTGTACTCAAGTGTTTCTGAAGTATGACCTTTCTAACACCTTGATTTCTTACTTCCAGCCTCCAGAACTGTGAGAAAATAAACGTTTATTTTTTTTAATTTGCAATATTTTATTATGTTAGCCCTATGAAACAAATACAGTAACCTTTTTTATTCCCCAACATTTGCCAGAATATATCCAAGTAAATGAAAAATCTTTGATATATATGTTATATATTTGGAGAAGAGTCACACACACACACATGTACATATATATACACACAGAGACACATATACACACATATGCATATGTGTACTATATGTGCACATGCCTATATACGAGGTCTGCCCAGAAAGTATCTGGCCATGTGATATGAAAAACAGAGACATTTATGGAAGAAGTTACAAGAAACATTGTACATAAGACAATGATGCCTCAATCCCCTTCAAAATAAGCACCTTAGGACCTAACACAGATCTTTGTTGACTGCAGCAAGTTCAACATTCTCAAGTGTTCTGCTTGTTGCAGGCCCTCCAGAATGTGGATCACTTTCAACAGATTCTCCACCATCTTTGCAGTGTAATACTAAGGAAAAATACCATTGTCACTGGATAAAGATTCAATTCTGTTAAGATGTCTATCCTCCTCGAATATATCTGTAGATTCAATGCAATGCCAACCACAGTCCGATCAGGCTGCACATGTCCTAAATCTATACTGTTGAAAGTTTGCATAATTCTGTAATTTACTAAAAAATAATCAGATGTCTCACTTAAACTTGGTGACGTTTATGACTTAGAAAGGCAAAGTAAGTAAATTGATACCATGTTTGTGAAAAACATACAAACCATGAAGATATTGATCAACATTTTCAAAAATACTCAAAAAATAGTGAACATTTTTTTTGTTGTTCTTTAAGTTTTAAGACCATAGAAAACCAACTTTGAATAAGCTAGAAATTAACAAATATTATAAACAAGTGCCATCCCTGAAGAATCTATTAGAGACACATAGTCCAAATAATGTTAGACTAGTTACATGTGGCTATCAAAATTAAAAATAAATTAATTACAATTCCATTTACCAAATTTTAGTTCCTTAGATCCTAGTTATGTTACAGGGTGCAGCCAAGGAGGGGACCCCAAATAGGGATTTGGAATGGGGTCCAGAACTCAATGTGTCCAGAAAATATTAGAATGTCCTCACCCCCCTGCCCCAGGTGTGGGTTGGGGGAAGGGACAAATGGAGAAGGCCCATTAAGAGCTGTTTTGCATAGCAACAGCCTTGCAGTTAACCTCTGGCATGGCCATTTAACATATCTATAACCTTTGACTGCTTACATAGATATGTTAAATAGCTGTGGCCATGCTCTGAGCCAGGGGAATGGAAGTAACTTCCCCACCAATACGTAACTGGAGGGCAGTTCCCCCAAGTAACAGCACCTGCGTGGGAGCTTGAAAATGATTGGCTCCATGACCTGGGGCCACACCTGCCCAGACCCACCATGCCAGAAAGGCTGGAAAGAATGGGAGATTAAGGGCAGGTGTGGCTGAGGGTGGGAGGAGTCGGAAATGGGGCTGCAGAGGAAGATTGGTGCGGGGATTTAAAACCAGACACAGCAGCTTTGGGGAGAAACACGCAGCTTTGGCTGAGTCATCACGCAGATTTAGCAGAAAATCGCCACTTGGCTTTGGCAGAGCGGCGACCCCTCCCCGCAGCTTTGTGTGGAGAACCACGCAGTTTCGCCAGAGTGCAGACCCCGGCAGCTCTGGTAGAAGAGAGGAACACATGGCTTTGGGGTGCTCCTTTTGGCCACACGGCCTGGGAAGCAAGAGAGACTTTGCCTGGAAGAAGGGTGAAAGAACTCTTACCAGTAGGCCATGAGAAGGTGCTGCATGATTTTGGATTAATTGGAGATCCTGCCTGGACAGCAACACAGCTGATGGTGCTGGGAACCGAGGAAGGTCTCCCAGCCGACAAGGATTACTGGGAAGAACCAGGGGCTGCCTGAGCCAAGGATTTCTATTTCCTTTCCTGAGATACGGTACCCCAGACTGGGCAAAAGGGGAAGGAAAGACTGTATATGTTTATGGGTGTTTTAAGGGACTTTAAGATTTTGGTAAAGACATTAGGTCACTACTTTAAGTTTAGATAGCATTAAATAAACATTTCCTTTCCTTTTCACAAATCTCTGGCATTGAGAGACATCTTTCCTATAGACAGCGGACATAACGGACCTGGGGCTTCCTTTTGGTAATAGTATATGGTCTCAGGCCCCACCCCCCCTTGTTTGCTCTGTAACAGTTACATTTATGTTCAGTCCTCACCTGTGGGTAGTATCTATCCTACAGGACAATATGGATACAAAACATTTCCAGAATTGTCAAAAATTTGACTTTACTGTTCTTCACAATGGGTTCAGCTTCATCCAGTCAAATTATACCTGGTAAATTATATGCATTTATAAAAACTCATTGTAAGCATTTCAAATATTTAACTGTGGAACGAACATTAAAACAAGAGTTGTTTATGGTGTAATGAGTTGAAGAATAATGTCAACATTTTATGTTCTGAAAAATACTTTTAAAATCACGTAAGGATGGGGAAAAGAAGGTAAATTAGAATAAGATTATGGCCAGTTGTACAGATGATAAATGGGAAAAAAAGTACACCATTTAAAACTGACAGAAACTATAAGGTCAAGTAATAAAAAAGTAAATGATGGGCACTATAAAAATCCTTATAAAATGTTAATCACTAGAATAAAATGCAAAATTCTTTATATACCAAAATGTTTTTCAGAAAAGAAGGAGTAAAGATTAGGAAACATGAATCAAGAAAAACAAAAATGAATATACAATAAATACAACATTTAATACAGTAATTAAAAGATATGACATGACAGGACTAATAATAAACATAGTTATCATAACAGTAAATAATTATACCATAAGCTTAGCTAAACAATTCAAAGAAATTATTTGGATACCAATTCATAAAGCCCCATAGCACAATGAAGATAAAATACTCTGAATACTTCCCCACAAAACAAAAGAGGGAAAGATGCAAGTAACGAATGAATACATACAATAAAGGACACTCACTGAGACAGCACTAGTAGAAAAAAAGACGGAAAAAATGTAAACAGCATTATCAAAAGGCAGTTTTTTGGACACAGACCAAACACTATACTCTAATAACAGAGAATACATTCACAAACTTGATTGTATGCTAAGGCATAAGTAATGCATCAGTAAATTACACAAAGTTTATTGCAAAGGACACTTGAAATTTGAAATGAATAAAAAAATTGTAAACACTGAAAGGTCAGAGGGGAACAGACCTACCAAGAGGGGCTCCTGGTAACTAAGAAACACCTGGCAGAACCTAGCTGCCATTTCTGCACAGGAGCCTCCCACACAAACTGCACTTCACAGAGTCACCTCTGCACTGGACTGCCTATGCTGCTCACCTGCCTGCCTGCATTTGTTTCTCTGCCATCTGGTCAGCCCTTATAAAGGTTTCCTGGGATCCTATTTCAGTCAATAGCACTGAGTCTCCCCATTCAATCAGAACTGTGCAGTGCTGACCAATCAGAGCTTCACTATTCTGACCAATCAAGACAGTACATTTAAGACGATCATATTGTGAGGATTTGACATCCTCATTTGCATGAGGACAGACCATCAGGGACCAGGGGTAGGGACTTTTGTCTATATAAGCCAGCTCTCCTTTAGCTCCAGGAGTGCATTTTCCAAACAACACAGAAGACTGTTTCTCCAGCTAGAGCTGAGACACGAAAGACATCTCAGCAGAGCAGAACAGATGAGTGTGTAACATAAAAGCACAGATTAGGTTGAAGCAAGACAGAGCAGAGAGGACTGTGGAGGGATGGAGCTGTCTAAATGAAGAGGGGCCTGGCTCCAGAGATGCTGGTGGTGGAGTGGCAGGCCGCCTCACTATCAAGCTATTCTACAACAGTGCTGTTTGCACAAGCCATGTTGTTTGTGCAAACAACATTGGGCTGTTTGAACCAAATGGATTTTCCTTCTTCATCACACCCCAAATTGGAAATTCCTATTGGCATTGACTTGGTAACAATGACCATTGTTTGACTAAACTAAATATTAAAACAAATAATGAACCCACTCTTCTAACTTAAGAAAAAAAATCAAATTGCCAAAATCTAGAATTTCAAACAAAATTTCAGCCCTAGTTGGTGGGGCTCAGTTGATTGAATGCCTGCCTGTGAACCAAGGGGTCACTAGTTTGATTCACAGTCAGGGCACATGCCTAGATTGCTGGCCAGGTTGGGGGTGCTTGAGAAGCAACCATATGTTGATGTTCCTCTCCCTCTCTCCCTCCCTTCCCCTCTCTCTAAAAATAAATAAATAAAATATTTTTAAAAAGACAAGTAGAATTTCAAGCATAAAGCAATAATGATAAATATATCTGTTAATAAGGTTATACATAAGGGCTTTATGGTTTACTATATTCTCAATCTCTGCTTACTATTTATTCTACAGCCTTTCTTTAATGATTGCTTATAAATTAATGATTCTGAAATCTATATACTAACCCAAAATTCTTAAATTCTCCATACCCTTATTGAAAATTATTTCATAGATATCTCACTGAATTATTATACAGACTTTGAACAGCATTTTATTTTTTACTATTAAATTTATTTGGACAATATTGCTTAATAACACTATGTAAATATGTTATATTTTATTGAACAACTTATTTCATTCCTCTCCCCAACATGCCCACTTCCTCCCAAATGCACCATATAATTACACATACAGATGTCCATATATAATTATACATACATATATCTGTATATATTTATACATA
>PVIA01014012.1:0-29006 GCA_004024845.1 Tonatia bakeri
AAAAAAAAAGTCATCAAATGGAAGGTTAGCAACAGGGAAGTGGGAGGAGGAGAGAGGGGAAAAAGATATAGAGAATAAGAAGCATAGACAATAGATAGAAAATAGACAGGGGGAGGGTAAGAATAGTACGGGAAATGTAGACACTAAAGAACTTATGACACATGGACATGAACTAAAAGGGGAAATGTGGGTGGGAGGGGGTGGGCAGGGTGAAGGGGAGTGAAGGGGGAAAATGGGCCAACTGTAATAGCATAATCAATAAAATAAAGAATTAAAAAAAATGTATGGTATTGGCAAAGGGCTAGGCACATAGATCAACAGAGCAGAACAGAGAACCAGAAATAGACCCACCCAAATATTTTAAACTGAGTTTTAACAAAGGTACAAAAGCAATTCAGTCAAAGAAGAAGGATAGCCTTTTCAATAAATGGTACTGGAATGGAAAACAGTATGGAACTCCCTCAGAAAACTAAAAATGGATCTGCCTTTTGACTCAGCAATTCCAGTGCTGAGACTATATCCTAAGAACCCTGAAACACCATTCCAAAAGAACCTATGCACCCCAATGTTCATAGCAGCACAATTTACAATAGCTAGTGCTGGAAGCAACCTAGGTGCCCAGTAAATGAGTGGATCAAAAAACTATGGTACATTTACACAACGGAATTCTATGCAGCAGAAAGAAAGAAGGAGCTTCTACCCTTTGCAACAGCATGGATGGAACTGGAAAGCATTATGCTAAGCGAAATAAGCCAGGCAGTGAAAGATAAATAACATATGATCTCACCTTTAACAGGAACCTAAACAACAAAACAAAGAAACAAGCAAAATATAGTCAAATACACTGAAATAGAGGACAGGCTGACAATGACCAGCGGCGAGAGGGGAGGGAATTTCAGGGGAGAATGGAAAAGGGTTACAGGAACAAATATAAAGGACACATGGACAAAAACTAGGGGGGGGGGTGGAAGTGGAAATGGGAGGGAAGTGTGGAGGGATGGGTGGGTGGGCTGGAGTGGGAGTATAGGACAGAAAACTTTACTTGACCAAGGATTAAAATAAAATTAAAAAATAAAAATAAAAATAAATGGTACTGGAGCAATTAGGTATCCTTAGAAAGAAAAAAACCTCAACCTAAACTTCACACCTTATACAAAATTCAAATGCATCACAGAATCAAATATAAAACATAAATCTGTGAAACTTTTAGGAGAAAATCTATAGCACTTAGTGCTTGGTGAAGAGATTTTAGAGTTAACAGCAAAAGCATAATATGTAAAAGAAAAAATGATGAACCTCATCAAAATTTAAAACTTTGCTCTGAAAAGTTCCTGTTAAAAGTATAAAAAGATAACCTATAGACTACAAGAACATATTTATAAGCCATATATCTGACAAAGGGCTTATATCTATAATATATAAAGAACTCTCAATATGCAACAATAAAAAATAAAAGCCAATCTGATTAGAGAATGGGCAAAAGGCATAAATAGACATTTCCCCAAATATACATACAGACGGATAATAAGCACATGAAAGGCATTCAATATCATTAGCCATCAGAGAAATGTAAATTAAAACCACGATGAGATACCACTATGCACCAACCAGAATGGTTTAAAAAAATAGTGAAATACCAAATTCTAGTAAAGATGAAGAGAAACTAGATCAGTCTTACATTGCTGGCAGGAATGTGAAATAATATAGCCACTTGGAAATGCAGTTTAGCAGTTTAAAAAAAAACTGAACATTCACTTACTATATGACCCTACAATCATACTACTAAGCATTTAATCCCAGAAATCGAAAGCTTTATTAACAGACACAAACATAGATACCCGTGAATGTTCTTAGAAGCTGTGTTAGTCAGGGTTCTTCAGTGAAACAGAATTAATTGGAGATACACTTTCACAAATTTTCCTCAGGCTCCTCTCCTTCCCCCAGGCCCTTGTACTTTGTCCACCCTTGAGTTGAAGCAAGCATTGGGAGCTTAAGCAAGGGGAGAGAGGGACACCCTTAACAGCTTCTTCTAAGAATTAACTAACCACAAAAAAAGCCATTTTCTGCTCAGCTGTTCAATCACACCACCTGCTCACCCCACTCCTCACTCCCAGTTCTTTCTAGCCCTATTTACTCCTCCCTGTTACAGAATGACCCCTTTCTGCTTGGTCTTTAAGTAGATATTGTATAGCTTATGGTCAGTGTCCTCCTATTGCAACAGTCCCTTTCCTCTTATTGTAACAATGCCCACCTCTAATTGCAATAGTCTTTCAAATAAAGTCTCTCCTTACCCTAGGTCTGGATTTATTTTCTTTTTTATTCAGCACTGCCTAAGGTTATAGTTTCTAATAATTTGAGAAGTATATTTCTCCTCTGTCACACTTGTTGTATTTATGATTTCCTTTCATGGGTTTTAAATATTCATCCCAGATTCAGAAGCCACATGGGCAGAGCGATCAAACCCTCTAACGGTATTAACAAGCTACCAGCAGACCTCTTAGGTTAAAATGGAAATGAAAAGATAGGAGGGCTGCTTTCATATACGAACACCCCCAGATAATTCTATTCTAATATCTTGCTGGCTGCACAATCGTGGCTTTTGGGGCCATTTAATTTACTTCCAGCTAATGCCTGGGGTGCCAGTGCATAGCAAAGGAAAAACAAAAAGTTGGTAATACTAAAATATTTCATGAGATCACAGCAAGTTAAAAGCCTAGTCAACACTAAGTCTCACAGAGCATCTTTGTCATCTTACCGCTGAGCTGACCCAAATAAAAGGTTTGCAAGTATTTACAAACCATCAGCTGTCCCCTCTTGGAAACATTTATTATCTGAAGTTCAATGACATTATTTTCAAAAACAAAAGTGAGGACTTGTAGACTGGCAAAGGATTTTTTTTTGACTTGTACATGTAGTAACAGGTAAAGTCATACATAAGCATAAAAATTGTAAATTGCATTTAACTATATATATTTCATGAATTGTTCATTGAAATCATAGTTAACTTTAAACATACAGGGCATGTAGAATCTATAGTTGTAGGATGGTTTCTTGCTCGGAAGTTTCTGGAGTACACTGCCACAGTTCCCATGACTAGCAGAGTGCTGAGAAATGTTTCATTAACAACCAGCTCTGGGGGAGAGAGTTAGCCCTGATGTGTAGCATGTGCCAAATTCCATGGTGTAAATACTCTCTCCATGACTAAGTTCAAGCTATCAATGTAACTGCCCTTGGGGTTGAGGGAGAGATGCTCACTAATGCACCACACAGAGACAATAGCTATAACTAACCTCAAGAGAACATAATAGTAAAATGTAGTCAAATAATTAGGAAGTGATGAGTTTTAAGTATATGTCATTTTGGTTTTAACTTATTTAACTGCAACTTTTTATAATTTAATTTTAATAATGACTGTATAAACCTAGTGTGCAAAATTCCTGAAAATTTAACAGTCAGCTTTTGTATTGAATATGTCGGCACAGCTGGTTACCGTGGACACTAGTGAGTCCAGGATTCATCCCTCACTATGGCTACAACACTGAGGCAACATTATTTAATAATACAGAAATTATTTGTGTCACAGGAGCATCAGGGATTCTACTAACCAATAGATATATCTTACTTGTGGTGGGTTGAATGGTAGCCCCTCCAAAAGATATGTCCAACTGGAACCAATGATTATGGTCTTATTTGGAAAAAGGATCTTTGCTGATTAAACTAAGGATTTTAAGATGAGATCACCCTGGATTATCTGGGTGGGCCCTAAATCCAATGACCAGTGTCCTATGAGGGAAAACAGAGACAGAAGAAAATACACAGACACAGGGAGGAGGCCAAGGAAAGACAAAGATAGAGATTGGAGTGATCCGTCTGCAAGTGAAAGAATACCGGGGGTTGCCGGCAGCCACCAGAAGGCAAGAGAGAGGAGGCACAGAATGGTTTTGCCTCCCAGTCTCCAGAAGGAACCAACCTTGCGGAAATCTTGATTTTGGACATGTAGCCCCCAAACTCTGAGAGAATAAGTCTGTTGTTTGAAGCCACCAAGTTTGTGATAATTTATTATAATAGCCTTAAGAAATTCATATACTGCCTCATGACAATCAGTCCTGGTCAAATTGGACTAAAAAAAAAAGAAGCTTTCAAAATTTTAAAAGTTATAAAATAGTTACTTGGAAAATTATGTAACACTATAACCACATGTAATCATAGTGTAGGAGGCAGGTGAAATTTAAAGGGAAGAGCAGTTTACTGCTGCTATTCTTCTTTGTCCTAAAATGTTATCTGGTATCTTAATAAACCTTACAGGCCAATCATGGCCAGACTCCCTGGTAACTGGGACACAACCTCAAAAGTGCCAATTGCCAGAGCTTATTTACCAAGTGGGGGAAAGAGTTATTCTTAAATTTCTCAGCTACAGACTTCTTTTGTCTTCAGAGGGTATGCTCCTATTTAACAGAATACTCTTGTTCTATGAACTGGGAAAATATAGGGTTAAATAACTATGATATATGAATATGCAAGACTGGGCAAAGGTGGCAGATTTGATATTTCCCATTGATTATGTTTATAATCTGACTACATCATGTGTGGAGCTCCAATACAGTTACAGCAGAGCATTAAACCAAGCAGAGACCCTTCCAGGCACAGGGCCTTGTGCAACTGCATAGGTCACATACCCATGAGCCCAGCCCTATTAATGGAGTAGCTAGCATATATGCTACCGGTGAGAAACTTCGATTCTTACCCCTACTATTCTGTTCTCAAAAAAATTTTCAGGGTTCTTATTTCCATTTAGAAATGACCTGCCATATATTTAAAGGAAATACATTCTGATATCCATTGATACATAAATATCTATAGAAGTTTTATTCACACTCACCAAAAAATGAAAACAACCCAAGTATCTTTTAATGGGTGAACATAAAACAAACTGGTATATCCATACAACAGATATGCACTTGGGAGAAAAATGGATGGGAACACCACCAAAAAGCAATACTATGTATGTACCTCAGAGATATTATGCCCAGTGAGAAAAGCCAGATCCCAGAGGTTACATCATGCGTAGGCAAATCCACAGAATTCTGAGTTTCTGCCAGAAATACTATTTGGGGGGCTTTGCCAAACCTACCTTGGTATTCTGCAGGCCTGTTTTTCCTTCCATAGAATGACATTAATCCAGAGCTGTGACTTTTCCACTCATTGTTCTCCCAGACTGCACCCCTGGACAACCCATCTGTGGAAGCGAGCAGGGATATGTTTGGAAAGAAAGAGCATTCAATTCCTCTGCACTCTGGACCCCCAGCTCTGCATCACCTGGAGCAGTTGTGCTTTCCTTTGTCTCATACATTGTTTTTCTAATTGTTCTCAATTAGAACAGCTGATCCCAAGCCACATCCCAGGGACATGGGGAGTCTGAACAATCAGGATTCCAAGGCCTGCCTAGGCATAGGGCCAACTGGTCTGTACTTTGGGCAAGTTCCCCCATGGGTCTCAGTGGTAAGCAAGATTGATACACCAGTCCTAATGGTCAGTGACCCTAAACAAGGCATTTGGGGGGTAGCTGGAATGATGCTGCTTGTTTCAGCTCCTTGTTTCACAACCTGCGCACACACACAAACTAAACACAGTAACTCTGAAAAGTCTGCTAAGTCTAGGCCTCCCTGACATAGGGTCTGAAAAGACCTTAAACTTTTTCTCCCCCACACAATAACTCTTTGGAAGAACACTTTGCAAATAAAAAGCTGCACAGATGCTATGATGAGAATAAGTGTGCTGAGCATGGACCAGCAGGGCCAGAGAGTATCAGTAACAGACAGAGCTGCCCTTTACTTGAAGCACTGCCATGTATCAGGCTCCCTGCTGGTAACTGTTTAATCCTCACAACAGCCCTATGAGAGAAGGGCTGTCACTGCCTTAACTAGTGAGGAAACTGAACCTCCCAGAGGTCCCAGGTTACCTGAAGAGGAGATAATGGGGCTGGGCCCCCTCCCCCACCACCACAGCTCCAACCTTCCAGGAAACCTGCTCTCTCAGAACGTGCCCCAGAGAAAGGGGCTAATGCTATCTTTCATCAAAGGTCTGAGACTTTGCCATCTGGAATAGCTCAAAAAAAATTTTTTTAATTTTATGTAATGAAATACTTTCTTCTAAACTCTCTTATGCTTAAGTCCCATCTATAAACTCAGAGTTGGGCCACTGAAGTTGAAGAAGGCGCCCTAAGGCTCCCAGGGCTCTCGGAGCACCAGGGGGAGGCTCCTTATCCAGTAGTCTGGCACTTACTTTGTGAGGACAGGAGGTGCCTCGGTGCCTAAGGTTCTGGTTTGGGGTTCCAAAGAATGGGGCGGGATGCCAGCTGACTTGCTCGGGTGTGCCCCGCGCATGAGCACTAAGTGCACACCACCCATCTTTTCCTCTCTGGCCCCAGCGGTTATGACGTCACTCACATGGTAGGAAACTTATTTTCACAAACATCTCACATTTAGTGGTTTATTCTTCAAAGATATGGATCATAAGGTTAAAAACTGCAGTCACCCTCCCTTTTTTCTTGTCCTTATAAAAGCGATCAGCAGATTTTCTATATCAACTAAAGTAGTATGTTCTGGCTCAGATCCTGGTGTAGGATCAACAGCAGACCCGAACCTCTGACCACTGGGGCAGCAATGACCAGGATCGATTTCCGTTTGGCTGCCATCAAACCGACCTCCTTCTCATAGACGTCAGGGATCACACCCACGGAGAGCTGACCATGAGCTCAGTGTTCTTGCCAAACAGCTTGAGCTCACAGTGGACAAGTTGCTCTGGAGCCGTTGCTGGGCGGGACACCACGGCAGGGTGGCTTGGTCCAGGCGGGCTGCGGCTGGGGCTTCCCGAGGCTACAGAGAAGAGACAGAAGCGCAGCACGGCCCGGGTGGCCCTTCTTCATTTCCACATGGTGGGTGCGCTCTGCCGTGGGGCCCGGGAAGTCACAGCAGCGCGAGGGGAGTGCGTTGGCCATGGGCACTCACAGGTACCGGTTGTCCTGGTAGAAGGTGTTCTCCTCTGCCACCGAGGTCTGATAGCTGAGGTGACCTGATGGACAAAAGCTTGAGCTTGTGCTTGGCGACCATACCATTGCTGATGTACAGGCTGTTGGTGGTTAGAGGCGACTGGAGGAAGGCTGATAAACCAAACTGGGAGGCCGCCCGGGTGCAGTCAGCAAGGTCGCAGCAGCTAGCAAGGGGCAAGGGCTGCATCTTTCATCCGGGCTGAGTCCAGGGAAAACTCACAACCGTCCAAGGGCCAGCAGGCTCATTCAGAAAGTGGCCGTGCCACAAAGTCTTGCAAAAGGCTTTAGGGCAGAGAAGAGGGGTCACGACCGTGGATCACAGGTTCCACCGGCCATGTGCACTGGTTCCCATGCAGACTGCAGTGCCGGTCTTCCAAGAAAGTTGGGTCTCTACTCCTGGCCCGGGACCACTGCCAACCCAGCTCACCTGGTTAACTGCCTATGATAACTATGGGCCCTCCACGAGAAGTCTGCATTGAATTTTGTTGCTCATTATAAGAAGAGTGAAAAGCAGATCACTCTTTCCTCTAAGCATGAACAGAGGAAAACCCTCTTAGCCTACCACATTAAATATTAAATTCTGAACAAAAACTACTGAGAGTGGGAGTGCTGAGCATTGGAATGGATCTTAAGGAAAATGCACTCTCTGGGCAACTTGAAAATGGGATAAATCCCAGTTACCTAGGATCATTCCAGTAAGGTCCCTCTAAACAGCTCTGACTGTTGGGCCACAAAGCCAAGTGAAGAACTCCCCCCCCAAAAAAAAACTCAGAAGTGGGAGGAGTTAATGCCCTCAACTAGGGAGAATGTTTCACTAATTTCTCAAGAGAGAGCTGTGCCTCCAAGAAAGCAAACACTGCTTTAGCTCACTGTTTACAAGTGCCTGGACAGCTCCCCACTGGCTGTTGATGTGACTCATGTTAGAATTCATGATTCATCAAGGCTGCAGCCTAATGGCTTTGGAGGGAGCATGACCCTGCCAACATCTTGATTTTGAACTTCTGGCCTCCAGAACTGTGAGAGAATGAATATCTCTTGTTTTAAGGCACCTTTGTTATGACAGCCCTAGAAAACTAATACACCTCTCTAGTCTTTCACTTATGAAAGCGTACCTTAATGCAAGCAAGAATAATTTTATAGGAACAACCTTGAGTACACTCTTTAAAAACAAAATTATTTCCCAAATCTCACCATTTTCAATGTAATTTGTAACCAATTACCTGTGGCATACTTGCAACCAGTTGCAATACACCTGAGCAACCCACTGCCTGAGCCAGAAACTGCTAATTCCACCCAACATTTTAATTTTACTGAGGAAATGGAGCTCCAAAGAGGCCACATGGTCACCAGAGGTGACGTAGGCACTTCACTATGTGTTCCTCCTCATACCTGGCCTCCTGTGTTCTAGCCAAATTCCCTAAGGAATGTAAGACACCACATCATTTCTCATGTCAGACCCCAAACTTTGCCCTCTAACTCCAGTTTAAATCATTTTTGTGCAGCATGGCCGAACACTGAAACTTCCATGAGCAATTCTTCTCATAACTCTGACTCTGAAGACTGACAAAGTGATTCACTCAGGCAGCTGTACAGATAACTGCTCAGTGTACTGGGACCAGGATGGAACTCAATATCCCGTGTCAGGGTTACATACATCTTGGGCAGGAGAGGAAGAGCATCTGTGCTTTGATATTGCCATTGAAAGATGCAGATTAAACCTGCGTTATTAAACCTGCCCTTGATAGAAAGGCCAATAGTGAGTTTATCAAGAGGCCTGCAATATAACTGTGAAGTGATTTTTCTGAACCTCAAATAAAACTCTACTATAGACCTCAAAGGTAGCCAAGATAGCCCTGTCCAGTGTGGCTCAGATGGTTGGAGCATCCTCCAGAAAACCGGAAGGTTGTAGGTTCAATTCCCACTCAGGGCACATACCTAAGTTGCGAGTTCAGTCACCAGTCAGCCTGTGTACAAGAGGAAACCAACAGATGTTTCTCTCCCTCCCTCTTTTCCCCTCCCTCTAAAATCAATGAGCATGTCCTAAGGTGAGGATTAAAATTTTAAAAATGTAGCCAAAATAAAAAGTCAAAAACCTGAACACAAGGAATTTACAAGTGCAAATAACTAATATCTTTAACCTGGAAAGAGGTCCTCCTGGTTAGGATGCCCTTCCAACAAGATGACTTTGCTGATCTGGATTTCTCACTGTAATAGCCCTATTTGTTCCTAACTGCTTAGTTTTCATTTTTGTTTCAGAAAATAACTTATATCCTACTTTTGAGACATGACCAACAAAGTTACCAGAAACTATCTGCTCTGCCAGTTAAAAGTTTCCATCCACTCTTTTTATAAAAACATTGGAGAATTACACAAGTAAGCTAAACATTCAAACAATACCTCAAAGGGAGTCCAAATACCAATAATCTGGTACTGGAGTTGAGTTGAAAAATCTTGAAGTGGGATAACCTTCCTGATGCACTAGAAGAGGGAAGAGTCAGGGTCCAGAAAAACCAGCAGATCTGCCTTACAGCCTCAGGGGTTGCGCTGGTACCTACATGAGAGAGAAGGTGAAGGCCAGGAGCTAGGCAGAAAGAAAGCCAAGAATAAAATAGGAAGAAAGCAAGTGCAGGGTAAATGGAGACAGTCTGGTTTCCTCATCCAGGTATCTGGGTAACTAAGGGAAGCTGTGTTCCCATAACCTTGCAGGGGCCTGATAAGTAGTGTTCTCATGGCCTTGACACTGGGTCTGATAAACTGTTCCCATAACATGAAGTGGGCTCGCATGCGTAGAATTATGTTATGTTATGTAATGTTCTGGCAATTTTCCAGCTTTGTTTCCCTCTAGAACTTAAACAGGTAGGGACTCCCTGCTGGGTGCAATGATGAGACACATGAAAGGGGACAGGTGCCATGATGGGTACCACGCTGGGAAGCAAGGGCCATGACGTGTGGCATGCTGGGAGACACGCAGCTTGCAGTGTGCATGGCTCACCCACCCATGAATAAAGGCATGCAAGACATCCCAACAGTTCTGTGAATATTATTCCATCTGCACGAATACCATGAACCTGCCCGGCCTTGAATGGTTGCAACACAGCAAGGAAGGTCCTAGACTATTGCTTTTAATATAATTGAAAGGGCCTAAAATGCCAGTGAAAGTGGATTAAAGATATGATGAGGTATTTTTCTTGATACACACAGCTGTGTTTATTTATAAATTAAACAAGAGTGGTGATTCAGTCTGTAAATAAAACAGGTTTTTTCAAGACCACCTACCTCCTTAGCGGGTTACAGTTCCTATCACAGTACTTCTTCTAGTCAGTCAATATGCCTGCCCTGCCCTTGACCCTGAAGCAGTCTAAAGTGCACAAGTTATCCATTGCAGAATTGCTATGATTGATTGGATCAATAGTATACACTAGTGCCAAGACCTGGTAATCCATTGCCTAGCCGGCACCCAATCAAAATACTTCTTTAAGAAATTAAATCAAAAGCTGGCTCACAAGTACCAACCAGAGACAAAGCAAGAGAAGAAGCAGATATTGCTGGCCTGGGCCAAGAAAAGAGCTGCCAACAAAGGCAATGCCCCTACCAAGAGGCCACCTGTCCTTCGAGCAGGGGTTAACACCGTCACCAACCTGGTGGAGAACAAGAAGGCCCAGCTGGCAGTGATGGCACATGATGTGGATCCCATCAGCTGGTTGTCCTCCTGCCCACCCTGTGTCAGAAGGTGGGGGCTCCCTACTGCGTCACCAAAGGGAAGGTCGGGCTCTAGTGTACAGTCCACAGGAAGACCTGCACCACCAGCGCCTTCACACAGGTTAAGTCAGAAGACAAGGAGCTCTGGCTAAGCTGGTGGAAGCTATCCAGACCAATTACAAGGATGGATACGATGGGATCTGCTGCCACTGGGGAGGTAATGCCCTGGGTCCATAGTCGGTGGCTCACATCACCAATCTGGAAAAAGACAAGACTAAGGAACTGGCCACCACACTGGGCTGAGTGTGCACTGTGGAGGTTTCTGTATGTAAAAATAATAAAACCTCTCCTTCAGAAAAAAAAAAAAGAAGAAGTTAAATCAAAAGCTGTCTCAGCTGTACTCAGTGGATAGGATATAATTGAACTAAAAGGACACGTGACTCTGAGCTCACCGTTTTGGTGGAGACAGATGTGTAAATAGATGATATAATCTACATAAAAATAGACTGGAGCAATATAAAGAAGGAGGCAGACACCTGAGAGCCTGCGGTTCAAGAGCGAGAGGAAAGAGCAGCTGCCTTGGTAATGGAGGGCATTACCAACTGTGACGATAGCTATCCTCGCAATTTGCATGAAATATGCCTAGGTACTTTGTTTCCATGAGGGTTCTCTGTCCTTTTGTCAAATGTCTTTGGAGGTTTGTCAAATTCTCAAAGTCAAAAAACTTTGACTAGAGCTACATAATTAGTTATTCCCCTAAAATATTCCTAATGTAATCAGATGGCCCTGGATAAGTACAACTGTCTTCTAGAGAGAGGGAGACAGCGCTAAGAATGAATTATCAAAATTGTACTCTAAAATAAAATGCATATACATATCTACATGTAAGCCAATATAAAATATTATAGAATCATTGGTGTTAAATGGGACAAACTGAACTCTTGCCTTTGAGAAGGCTACAGATAACTTCACCCACAAATAAAAATCACTTGAAATGATCTCAGATCCCACTGATAAACATTTCCCATTCTATTTCTCTCTCTCATCCTTCAAAACAATGAAGAATATTCTAAGTACCTAGGAGAAAAGCAGTGCTACCTATCTGTTTCAATAAGATGAATTCTAGATATGAAAAGCTAAAAAGACAAAGTAAAAAGAAAAAATGGCTATTTCATATTTTTACAAAATACAAAGAGAGAAAAGAGGATCATTTTGTCCCTGAACCTCCAGTGGAAGGCAAAACTCAAAAGGGAAAATATGCTGTGACAAGAATGTCTTCCTTTGCTGTCTTTAGGCCACCACATCACAACTTTAAAAGGAGGGGAAGGAGGGAGAGTAACCAAAAGATCTCGGTGGTCAGACAAGGATCACTAGTTCTGAAAGGAAAACCCAAAGATAATCACTTCAATAAAATCGTATTTAAATGAAATATTTGAAACCATACTCAAAATGCATCATGCCAACAAAACAAACAGGATTCATTTTTTTTTATTTAGATGGGGAATAATCTTTAGAAGATGCTGATTAAAAAGCTAGCAAGACCATTCTACACAGAACAGAATGCTCTGGCAGGCTGGCATTGCTGATGAAGCAAGAAAACTGCTATCAGGCTGATTTAATACAAGGCAGTTCTTTCCAGAGACCCCAGACACTATAATAACAATTCAAACCAGCTGGGGAAAAAACCCAGAAAGAGAAAGTGTTGGAGATTTTCAATGAATTCTCACCTTAAAAGGCATTTCTATTGTTTCAACAGAAGAGATGTTTTTGTGGTTGATTTTATATGATTGCCTTCGTAGTTTCCTTTATAAACAGAAAGGGCATCAAATTATTGCCATAGACTATAATACAAGCATGTCCAGAAAGAATTAAGTCTTGTAAAACATCATCCTGTAAAAGAGGTTGTTTGTATCAACTCTAGTTACCAGAATTATGAAACCAATGGGTAAAAAGCATCCATTCATTATGGATATCTGTATACAAATATACCTGAACGGCATGTTTAACTCTGAAACACAAGATAACAAACAGATTTCAGGGGAAGGATGAGCCCAGATGGTGAAATGAAAATTATATTTAATGGCAAGCACATGTAGTATGATGATTAAGATCTTAAGGCAGAAAATCTAGTTGAGTAATGCCTCCACTACATTCTGGCTATGTGATCTTGGGCAAAGTACTTAACCTCTCCAGTTTCCTCATCTATAAAACCAGCATGGGGGACCTATCTCGTACAGTTCTTTGAAAATTAGGTAAACTAAAACACATAAATCAGGACGGAGCCCAAGTCACAGTAAGTACTAAATGAGTCGTGTGGTGGTGATGATGATGACATCAATCCAAGTTGATGTCCTCATTTTATCACCCTTGGTATTCCCCAAGTCTTCTTGAGTGATATTTGGTGTGAAGAGGCCATTTTCTTGTTTCAGATTCCCCGTAATTCTTTGTACATAATTTTTACACTTTGAACCTACAAATACATCACGTTCTCTCTAGAGTCTTTACAAACAGTTTTCCCCCACTATTATTCCCTGTAAACATGACCTGCTTACTTTACTTACTTGTACGGAAGTGGTATGTGTTTGTCTGTCTGAAGCTGACGCTCTTTAAACTCAACACCACTGTCTCTGTGTTCTTTAGCGTGTCAGTACTTAGTAGGCAGTCACAACCTAACTGGAGTCCAGCTGAAAATAAATTCCCCAACTGTGCAAAAAGAAAAAACAGTAATTCATATGAAACACTATGAAACTTTACTCTTGAATATCAAGTTATGTCATGTCTACTGTTGCACATCCTGCATTAGCCACATCTTAGACTCATATCGTGGACAAGAAAAGCTTGTTAAACTAAATTAAATGTGATTTTAAAGACAGCATGGAACAGTGATGTTTGGAGTCTTTGGATAATCTGTTTCAGTATACCGAGGCCACGGCCACTTTAATTTCATGAACCTTGCTTCATCTGGGAACATCTGCACATGAAAAACATTCAGCCCTGGCTGGTATGGCTCAGTGGATTTAGCACTGACTTGTAAACAAAAAGGTCACTGGGTCGATTCCCAGTCAGGGCACATGCCTGGGTTGCGGGCCAGGTCCCCAGTCAGGGGAGTGTGAGAGGCAATGGATTGATGTATCTCTCATACCTTGATGTCTCTCTCCCTCTCTTTCCCCCTTCTCTTCCCCTCTCTCTAAAAGTAAATAACTAAAATCTCTAAAAAAGAGAGAGAAAGAAAAACAATTTGGTAGAAGGGCATGATACCACAGATTTTAGGCTGGTCTGTCCCACAAGTTACAGGAAATGGGAGAAACAAAACATGGTCAGTTCTTCAGTCTCACATTTTACTCTGTCTAGTACCACATGGATTTTTGTATGTTTGATAATGTCTAATTTTTCTATTTAGTAAAAAAAATGAAGCCTGCCTCTCTGCACAAATAAGAAAGTAAATTTTTTCATATAATGTCATCATTTTACATCATCTTGGTTTAAAAGTGGGGTGCAGGCCAATTGGAAACCAAGAGAAAATATCAAAGTTATACCCATGGAGCTTAACCATGAGTGAATCATGGATGTGGTCCCCACTGCGCTGCTGTATAAATTATTCAAGGAGAGGCACTTTGCCAGCTGGTGGCTAAAAAGCCAGTGGGGGTAAAATTCAATTATTCCTTAATATTATACTAGGCAGGAAATAAAACAGAATGTGTTGGGGGAAAGAAGCTACCTATTTTATCCATTTTTATGGTCCTTGTTTTGCACACAGCTCAGTCTTTTGCTTCTGCTCAGGGAGGTTGAAAGATACACTTATGAATGACTGAGGCTGAGGTGTCAAACTCATTTTCACTCAGTGTCACATCAGCCTCACAGTTCCCTTCAAAGTGCCAAATGTGGTTTTAGGACTGTATAAATGTAACTACTCCTTCACAGTTAAGCGAGAGCTCGGCACTGCTGCCGGGTAAAACAAGGCGGAGAGCAGGATTCAACCCACGGGCCTTGTGTTTGACACCTGTGTCCTAGAGGATGACTGGATGACTGTGCTGCAGCTGCCTGCATTTCCTAACGGCTGGTATTAGAGATGGGAAGGAACCCCAGGCGCAGCCTCAGATTGGGATGGCTGGTGGAGGGTGGTAGGTTTATTCTCTGGGTGTTCTAGAGGGAAGGAGCTCTGAGGCAGAAGCCTGCCATTCTTCCAAAATTGTGTAACTTTTATATCATATGTTGTCTTAGTTTGTAAACCAACCCTGTAGAAATAACTAAAAACCGGGGGAATGCTAGGAGAACCCAGGTGTTAGAGTTAGCCTTAAGTGATAGGCCTAAGTGACTAATTCTTATGGAAAGCTGTTACTTCCAAATTGTGAAGCGTTTGAATAAAGACCCCTTTCCTTTCTTACTGAAACTTGCCTCTGGAATGTGGCCTGGAGGGTGGCAGCAGGCAGCAGGGCCCCAACTTGCTGTTCAATAACATAACCACGATGAGATGGCACTGAACACCCACCAGAAAGAATAAAATAAATATGACTGGCTATAAAAAATGCTGGCAAGAATATCAAGTAATGAGAACTCTCATACAACTTTGAGAAATGGTCTGGCAGCTTCGTACAAAACTAAATATACCACTTCTCCATGACCCAGAAATTTCACTCTTTGGTATATACTCAAAGAAATAAGACTTTTATTTAAACTTCATTCATAGCAACTTTATTCAAATGAGAATAGAAAGGAAACTGAATGGCCATCAACAGAAGAATGGACGAACAAGTTATGAGATAGTCACAAAATAGAATACTGCAGTACACAATGCAATAAAAAGGAACAGGATTGTGATTCACATGCAAACAGATAGATATAAAAAAATATGCTAAGTGAAAGAGACCTAAAAGAAAGAGTTGTTAATTTATGTTTTATGCATTTATATAAATGCTTTATAAATTCTAAAATGGGCAAAACTAATTTATGGTGGAAAAAATTCAGAGCACTGGTTCTCTCTGGTGGGTGGAGACAGGAACTAACAGGGAAGGGGCATGAGGAAATTTTCTGGGATAATGGAAACACTGATACCTTGGAGGAGATGGGATGAGAGATGGTGAAAGGATAAACCAAAGAATATTTTTGCATAACCCATGGACACGGACAACAGTGTGGGGACTGCTTTAGAAGGAGAGAGGATAGGGCTGAGAGGAAGTGGAGAAAGAGAGAAAAATGGGAACTGTAACAGAATAAGGAATAAAAATAAAATTTTTAAAAGAAACATTTATACTTTAATAGAGATTTGGATTACATTAACCTTAATATATGGATCAATTCCCTAACTGTAACCAACCTTTTAATACTATCTTCACCACACCCACTCTCATGCTGTCGCACTCCTCTGCTCATTCAAGTTCAAACACCCATGGCGAGCAATCACCACTGTCCACCCAGATGGACAGTCTGCTCAGCCTTTGTCTCCAACACCCTTCTCTGAGCCCCCATGGTTCACCAACAGATGCCTACCTGTTCAGCACCATCTAACAACTTCAGGGAGAAGGGCTTTTATTTTTAGAGAGGGAAGGGAGGGAGAGAGAGAGGGAGAGAGAGAGAGAGAGAGAGAAAGAGAGAAACATCAATGTGCAGTTGCTGGGGGCCATGGTCTGTAACCCAGGCATGTGCCCTGACTGGGAATCAAACCTGCAATGCTTTGGTTTGCAGCCCACGCTCAGTCCACTGAGCTACGCCAGCCAGGAGAGAAGGGCTTTTCTTATGCCTTTGAAATGATCCTTCCATTTCCTTTAAGCCTTCAAAGACACTATGACATAGGCAGGTTATGTAACTTTAACCCATTTTACAGATTAGAAAAAGTTGAAAATCTTCTCCAAGCTACTTCTTGGTAAGTGGGCACAGACCAGAGTATTAGAGCCCTAGTCTAGTGTTTGTACTAGAACCATAAAGTCCTAGTTCGTACCTCTAATCCCTAAATCCTTCTTTCAAAACCACGGTATTTGCAGAATAGAGAACCAGACGAATAACAAAATGGAACCTTTAAACAGCCTCTGTGGTTAAGGTGCAAACCAACATAACAGACCTCGCATCCAGTTGAACAACCGGTGCCTGCAACACATTGGCCAAACCATAAATTCACCTTCATGTGCTTCTGCTACACAGCCCAAGTGCCAGGTCCTCTGCTCCATGTCCCCAATCATTGTCATAAGAGAAAGAGTTCATGTAATGTAGTAGATTTCTATGCCTGCCATAACAAATTACCACACATTTGATGACTTAAAACACAATTTATTCTAATACAGTTCTGGAGGCTGGAAGTCCAAAATTAGTTTCAACAATGAGTGAGTCTCTGGCAGGGCATCACTCCCTCCAGAGTCTCCACAGGAAAATCTGATTCCTTTTCCAGCTTCTAGAGCTGCATTCCCTGGTTCAAGACCCCTTCCTCCATCTTCAAAGGCAGCCAAGCAGTATCGTCAAATCTCTCTGCTTCCATTCTCACATCACTGTCTGTCTCTGCATCAAACTGCTCTCTGCCCATTGTCACATTACTATCTCCTAGTATCATAGAATTCTCTCTGCCTTCCTCTTATAAAGATATTGGTGGACTTTTAGGGTACTCATGGATAATGCAGGATAATGTCCCATCTCAAAAGTCCTTTAACATTCACATGTTCCAGATATTAGAACCTGGGCATCTCATGGGGTCACTACTCAGCCTACCACAGGAGCCAACGGAAACTTACCCACTATAGGGACAAGCACTAAACACACTCCTACTTAGGATTTGTGGAGGAAAGGTAGAATAACGTTGATTTATTTTTCCAATCATAGTTAAGGTAATGCCACCCACCAGCTAAGGCATTTCAAACATTTAGAGAATCAAGAATATTGTTCTGCTCATTCTGTTTCCCATGAAAGAATTGCTGAAATTCACCAGCTACCAGTAATTTTCAACAGTTCCTTTCAGGCAAGTAGTTTTCCTTCTCCAATTGATGCACAGAACCAGGGAATTATCATAGAAATGAACGTATTTGGTAAAAACTAAGTATATTTTTCCTTAAAATTCACTTTGAAAGCTTTGCCCAAAGAAGCAATTATTTTAAGTATGAAATTGAATGTTAACATTCTGAATATAAATAAACTTTCTCTGTCTCCCTTGGTGTTTGTCTTCAGGGAGGTGGGGGAACAGAACAGAAATATACAATTGTTTTAGTTGTTCCTAATGTTTTTTTTATTATTGGGTTTATATCTTACTTTAGAAAGTTTCAAATAAATACAAAAGCGAAAGAACAATGTAACTCCATCTACTCATCACTAGTTTTCAGTCACCAATACTCTGACAATGTCATTCCATATACCTCCCATTATTTCCGAGCAAATCCCAGCCAACATATAAATTTCTCCTTAAATGTTAGCTTTTATCAGTAAAAATGAGGTCTTGATAGATATAGATATAGATATATAGATATATATATCCACTACATCAATAACATTCAGTACAATTAAAAAATTAAAAATCAAGCCCTGGCTGGTGTAGCTCAGTGGATTGAGCTCGGGCTGCGAACCAGGCATCGCAGGTTCGATTCCCAGTCAGGGCACATGCCTAGGTTGCAGGCCATGTCTCCCAGCAACCGCACATTGATGTCTCTCTCTTTCTCTCTCTCTCTCCCTCCCTCTCTAAAAATAAATAAATAAATAAAATGTTTTTAAAAATGTAAGTCAGTTTGCTACTATTCTTAAAAAAAAAATTAAAAATCATTTATAGTTTTCGTGCCAATTAGTCTTCAGTTACCTTCACTTGTCTCAAAATACCTTTTAACAAGCGGTTTGTTCAAACCAGAATCCAAACAAGGTTATTTCTTTTTTTTAAATATCTATTGTACCTACAGTTACTTCCCCCTTTCATTCTCTTTCTGTTTTTCTACCTTTTATTCTTTTTCTTGATTTGCTGCGGTCCGTTCGCAGCTGGGTCAAGGGTATCCTGAAGGTGGGTAAGGCGTCAGCGATGGGTAACAGACAACAACACGACTCAGAGGACGGTGAAGCTCTGTTCCGTTTATTGCAAGTACAGATTTTTATATTTTCATTTTTAGCAGTGATTAACATTTGCGATTCAGTGAAGCAGGAAGTTTTTTACCCAGACATCTAGTCATGCTAATCTAGTAACCTATTAAATGCAAACAATTAGAAATAGCTGTACATACAGAGTTTGAATGTCTTATTGTTTATTAAAGTTCTCAGAATTTGTCATGGGGCAAAAGGATACGCTCGATTGGATAGAGGTCTCTGGTAATTATTTCTACATGTTTGGTTTGTAATAGCTAACCAGCTTTTCTTATTTCTTTGCCTGTCTAATTCTAATTGATATATATTCCTGTTCAAGGTAAAGGAGGGGCTGTTACTTCAACAACTTTTAGACATCCAGGGGCTATTTCATTAGAGGGGATTTTATTCTCTGATCAAGAAATTATTTTATACTTTATTGGAATTATTCGAATCAATAAACCTAAAATAGAAATATCTAACAATCCCACCACCTTTTGATCACCAAAACAAACACGTAAGGAGAGATGGAGAAGAAACCTAGCCACAGTAAACTTTTTGACCTAAAAGGTGATAGACAATTTTATTAAATTTTATAGGATATAGGCCATTCTTGACTTTCTCATGTCTTATTCTATTTCTATTTGGTTAATTCAGAAAGTTCCTTTTTGAAGCTGCTGCATGATAGGGGGAAATGTGGACAAAATCCTTTGACAAGCTGGCCGAGTAGTGACCTGTTTTGTTCCTTAGTAAAAAAACACCAGGGAGGTCTGCTTTGAGCTAACCTTTCCATGAAATTTAGACTATTTTAAGGCACTTGGATTCCAACCTTATTGACCATTCTAATGCCATGTTCATTATATGCCCCTGTATAAGGCAATGGGGGATCTGGAACCCTCTGGAGACTATTAGCTCCTCTTTGGGGATACCATAATTTACCATTAATCCAATATGCTACCCAGGGGTATCCCTGGGCTATGGGTAGGGGTCTATATAGTTTTTTCTTGGAAGACCCTTTGTATGTGTGGGTAAGGAACAGGCATGGAAAAATCTACCAACAATTCAGCCTGTTGTGACTGATTCATGAATTATTTTATGGGAACAACTGAGGATAATTTCTTACTCAGGTTTATAAACACCTTGTTTACACAATTTGGGCACGATTCAATAGTCTGGGGAGAACTAGTTGTCCCTTCAGAATTTCCCTCAAAATCAATCATTGACTGGCTTCGAGCCTCTCTTTCTTCTTGGCCTATTCTTATGTGAAATCAGGACACAAAGCAAGACCATGAATAATATCAACAAGGAGTTATTAAGAGCAATCCCAGGAAAATTACCTCCCCCCTTTTGTATGCCACGTTCTCTTCCAGAAAGATGGATTCCTTGAATTCCCTCTTTCCATGTCCTGGACATTGTCAGACAACATGGTTGGAAGAGGACGTGGCATTGATTGATCTTGCCAAATGTCTACCAGTTCTACTTTAGTTAATCTCTATGATTTTCTGTGGCTGTTGTCCTTTTTTGTATTGTGGGAGACCTACCATTCTAACCATTTGTAAGGGAACAATTCTGTGGCACTAGATATATTCACAATATTGGACAGCCATTACCAAGACGTATTTCCAGAACTTAGAAATGATCAGTTTTATAGGGAAACCCAAGAGAGTAGCTTTAGCTCTTCAAGACAACTCCTCTCCTAATAAATAGGTTGAATACAAATTTCAGAAGAGATATTTGCAAATTCATTCAAAGTTTCCAATTTCAAGCCAATTTTAAAAGCCGTGACCTAGATCACAGTCAGGTAGCTGTAACTGCCATTTAGCAAATGTCATTTACAAGGAGGATATATGGCGGCATTAAAAACTCATCCAAATAAACTGTTGGGGGTCCCAGCCTGAGGTAAAATCCTATTAGATATTGATCTTTTGTGTTCAACATGGCATCAGACAGCATCATATAGTAAATGAAATTGTTGACTTCACCCCAAGGCTCACAGAAGTCTGAAACTGTTTATACAGACTAATTCACTAATGAACAGCATCTCAATTTATAAGCACTGGTTTACTCCTTCAAATGTTTGCACCCCATCAACCTCACCGAGCCACATTCCTTGCTATTATCATTAGTTAGAAGTAATACGAACAATTCTTAAGAGAATAACTAGCAAGCTGCTAGCAGTCTTCTTTGAATATATGTCGGGACTAAAACAATTAGCAAAAGTATAACTTGATTAAAACAATTGGTAAATTGAAGAGTACCTCAATGGCACAGTTTACCCCTCTAATTCTGCTGGCAAGACATTGAAATAAACTGTGGTGGCTGTATTTTTTAAACTAAGCATTTATACAAGGAAATTAGGCAGATGTATGCAAGAAAGCAGACATCATGAACATTGCATGGAATATTCCACATGAGATTTGGTTTGTAGCGTCATGACACTCGCCATCTTAGAAAATGTAGAGGTCCGGTCAGTGATAGGCAGGCCTTTCAGTACTCTGATGCATGGATATCCATTAAAGTGATGTTTGTTTCTGACTGGAAAAAATACATAAGATTGAAGAGGAGAGAAAAGGAGGAGTACACCTATTTTTATGTTTTATTCAAGTAAGAATACAACACTGGAAAACCTGCACAGGGAATAAGGTCCGAAGGTATGTGAACATCATGGTCACTGCTCGTCTGTTGTGATGCTTCTTAAGGGCTATCTTATTACAGCACCTTAGATTTCATGTCCTCGCTGATCCAAGCCATTGCAAGAATTAAACATGAAGAACCACAAAACTCTGAATGAAACCAAGGGAGGTTGATGAAGTTAGGCTTCTTAAATGTACAATTAAAATAAAATATGATACAAGATAGTGGCATAGGCAGACATAGCTCACCTCTTCACACAACCACATCAAAATTACAACTAAAATATAGAACAACCACCACTTAGAACTGTCAGAAATTGAGTTGAATGGAAGTTTGAGAACTATGGAATTAAAGAAACCACATCCATCCAGACTGGTAGGAGGGGCACAGATGTGGGACAAGTTGGTCCCACACCCATGTGTGTTGAATAAAAATTCGAGAGGGCTATCTCAGGAGTCCCAGACCCACACCAGGTCTCCAGCCCAGGATTCCAGTGCCAAGAAGTCCCCACAACTTCTGGCTGCAAAAAACCAGTGGGGATTTGATGCAGACCCCGGCTTGTGGGGTCTGTGGTGTTGTGGCTGAGATGAGACAAATTCGCACAGATGACCGAGTCCTGTGGAGGAAAAGGGACGGCTAGGCCACTCTCAAGAGGAGAAAGCCTTGGCCCTTGCTTTGACAAGATTTTATTGCTTTTCTGAGCACATTACATTAAGGATGGTCCTCATTTACTATGTACAGGTTCACTTCAGGTGGTTACCTTTTACAAAAAAACCAAGATGTTGCCAATTACATCAAAAAAGAAGGATATTTGCAAATGTAAAGGGAAAAGTAGTTGAACTGGTTATACTCATCCTTAGAAGGTTTAGCATAGATTTTAGGAAGTTACTTTAAATATATGTAGTCAACATTTGCTGCCTCAATTCAGGGTGAGGGAGTTTTAGCAGAAAGCAAGTCTCAAAGCAGCCTAGGTACAATGCAGGCCTGATTCCCCATGGGAGAACCTATCCCTGGGTGTGGGTCCTATGTATCGGACCTCACTTTCCACTGGCCTTTCTGAGTGGGACCTGGGCCCACATCATACAGAACGGTCTTCTATAGGGACTGAGTTGGTGGAAGAAACTGCTGGAGCCCCATGAAGTTCAGACTCACTCCCTCTGAGCTCCAGTACCAGGGTAGCAGCTTGAAAGGCACCAGCAGCATTCTGGGAGAAACTGGAGTGTTTGACATCAAGGCAAGCTTAGGCCATTGCCACTTTGCTAAACCTCCCCCGACACAGCCAGTAAGCTGGTGCCATATCTGAGACTCCATCAAACTGGCTAACCCTGTTTGACCTGCATTTGGAGATGCCCAGAAACTCTGCCCCACCCAATTTAGGGGCCCACCCAAGTTGGTTTTCCATATGAATGACTGGTCTTAGCTTATGCTACACAGTTTCCTAAATCCTATCAAACAAGAAACAGCTGGCTTCAGCCCAGCAACAGCCAGCCTAGATTCACAGCTTGGCTTCAACTGGGAATCTCCAAGCCCAGCACAAGTAGCAGCCACCTCAGACTGCTTAATAGCTCAGGCAGAGTACCCCCGGCAAAACACAGGTGAGGGCTGACCGAGGCACCCACCACCCAGGAAACCCAGGGCCAGTGGACCCAGTGGACATCTATAGACCTTGTCAGAGCACTATGACCCTGCCCCTGCACAGGTGATCCTCCACAGAGGGTGGAGGTTGTAGTCAGTGGTCACAGCCAGTCCTTGCTGCTACTGGCCAGGGTAAATCCCTCCCATTGATCTTCCAGTAGCAACCAAGTCCCAACTACAAGAGGAGGGTGTACTCAGTCCACACAAAAGGAGCACTTCGAATACCCAGTTTGGATGATAAGGGAGGCTGTGCCACTGTACCCTACAGGACACCTACTACATTAGGCCATGCTACCAAAACAGTGAGTCAAAGTAGCTCTGCCTAATACACAGAAACAAACACAAGGAGGCTGTCAAAATGAGGAGACAAAGAAACATATCCCAAATGGAAGAACAGATCAAAACTCCAGACAAAGAGCTAGACAAAGTAGAGATATGCGATCTATGAGATGTATAATTCAAAATACTGGTTATAAGGATGCTCAAGGAACTTAATGAGGACCTTAGCAGCATAAAAAAGATCTAGTCAGACATGAAGGATACACTAACTGAAATAAAGAACAGTTTACAGGGAAACAACAGTAGAATGAATGAAGCCAAGAATCAAATCAATGATATGGAACATAAGGAAGCAAAAAACAACCACGCAGAACTACAAGCAAAAAGATGAGGATAGTATAAGTAGCCTCTGGGACAACTTCAAGAGGTCCAACATTCACCTCATAGGGGTGCTAGAAGAGAAAGAGCAAGATATTGAAAATTTACTCGAAAAAAATAGTGAAAGAAAACTTTCTTAATTTGGTGAAGGAAATAGACATGTGTCTCGCAGCCTTTTGAGGCTGGACAGGTTTCCATGGGATTCAGGCAGATGGAAGAAAATTCATGGAGCCACGAGAATGCCTGACAAGCCTTTATTCAAGGGTGGGGTGATCCACACACCATGGGGAGTCCCAACTCCCTTACATACTAAATGCACACTAAGCCGGCAGGATGCCAGCATATCACATAACAAAGCGTGATTCTGTGCATGTGGGCCCATTCTCAAGGTGGTGGGAACACTGCTTATCAGGCCTGATGGGGAAGCCTGACTCCATTTCCCCTACAACATGCATGTTTAGGAAGCACTGAAAGTCCCAAACAAGGTGGATGCAAAAGGCCCACTCCAAGACACATCATAATTAACAATCCAAAGGTTAAAGATAAAGAGAGAATCTTAAAAGCAGCAAGAGAAAAGAAGTTAGTTACCAGGTGGTTGCTAGATAGGAAGAGGGTGGAGGAGGATGGGTAAAGAGGTGAGGGGATTAAGAAATACAAATAGGTAGTTAAAGAATAGCCATGGGGATGTAATCTATAGTATAATAGGAAATGTAATAGCCAAAGAACTTATACATATGACCCATAGACATGAAGAGTGGTGGGAATATTGCCTGAGGGAGTAGGGAGTGCTGGGTGGAGGGGTGCAAAGTGGGGAAAATCAGGTCAACTCTAATAGCATAATCAATGAAAAAAAAAAAGAAATGATAGAAAATCCCTCTTAGAGACAAAGGAAGCAGCTCTGTACTGGAGTAAACAGATGCCCTAAATGTAAGTATCTTAACTAAATAGAAATAGGAGAAAAATGGATGGCTGAGCAATTTTACTTCCACTGCTTTCTACTGATTTATAGAAAGAGCAAGAAAACCAGCTCCAGGTCAATGACTTATTCATTCATGGACTATGTGAGTGTCTTCCATCATTGGCCTGTGCTAGGTGCTGGGACGACAGTGGGGAAAAAGATAAATATGTTCCTATCTTCATGGAGCTTACATTGTAGTGGAAGAGGTGATAAATCAGTAGACACTTTTTAAAAATAGAGCCCACAACCTAAGTTGCGCAGAGGCACATAAAACAAATAATCATAACAATGTTAGCAGAAGCAAGAACAATACCCCACAGGAGACATGAATACTGACTCTCTGGTCACTAATTATTATGTAGATGTCTTCGCTTGATGGATGGTTGTTTTCGCAATAGTCAGCCAGATACCCACAAAGACATATTTTATTGAGGATGCTGGTTACTTAGGAAGCCAAACTTCTCTGGAAGTCTTCCTGGCTATGGCAAAGGGGAAGAACCAAACAGAATCCGTTTTTACAAGAACACATGTATGTAGACATACTCAGGAGCGACGAGGAAGTGCAATGCATGCAACATAACTCTGTGGTCTGTGCTATAGGATGTAGCTCTAGAACATGTGCTCCCAAAACAGTACTTTATTCCTTACTCGGCCCATTGCTGCCCCTCTGTATTCTTCTTCATCTCATTACAGAGAGAAAAGAGGAGCCAACAGCCAGCACCAGCTTCCCCATCATACTCTTCCTTGTTCAAGCCTGGACTGGCAGGGATTAAGGAAGCCTCCATTCTCCTCTGCCCCAGCCCATTCCTTGAGCCTATAAACACTCCTCCTGAAGACTGAAAGTCTCACCCAAATTTTTCCTTTGAGGTTAGATATCAAAAGCCTCGGTCCTGATTCAAATGTGTTACGTGTGCCCACCTGAACGATTCCCAGAGTGCTTCTTAGTTCAGAAGCATATAAGAATCATCTGAGAGGCTCCTAGAACTTTTTAAAGGATTTTATTTACTTACTTTTAAAGAGAGGAAAAAACAGAGAAAGAGGAACATCAATGTGAGAGAGAAACATCAACCAGTTGCCACTTGCCCTGACCAGGGACCAAACCTGGAATACAGGCATGTGCCCTGACCAGCAATCAAACCAGCGACGTTTCGTTTGTGGAATGACGTTCAACCAACTGAGCCACGCCAGTCAGGGCAACTCCTAGAATTTCTGTTGTTTGGGCTCCACACCCACAGATTTTGATTTAATTGGTTGGGATGGAACTCAGTGTGGATAATTTTTAAAAGTTACCCAGGTGTTTCTAATATAGCCACCAGGGCTATATAGGAAGCACTGCATTAATACTTGGGTGTAAATTAGTGTGTCTCTTTCAATAGCAGAGGCCTAAGAGAAGACCTATTTCACCAGGAAGAGAAGGAAAGGCAGGCAATAGGCAGAGTACAAACCTCTGGAGTGAGTGCAAGAGCGGAGAGACTTTATGAGCCAGGAGTCATGCAAATTCACAGGGAACACTGGAGTGGCACAAACCATGTGAGCCCCTACACAAGACTGTGACGATATGAAATGGTTTTAATCTCCGGAGCACAGCTTGTGGAAATGGAAAGAGCTGCTCCTGGGAAAGCATTGTTTAACGAAAGAACTCAGTTTTTTCCCTCCTGTGTTTTTCCTTTACTGTCGTACTACCACGCTCACAATTCTTCTAACACCAGATGTGTACGGGGATGGGCGCAGGTTCCCACACCAAGCAATGCTCTGTAACACCAGCTGGGTGTGTCCTACAGTTTAACTCAATCTTGACACTATCTCACCGAGATAGCATCGAATCCAACAGGTTAGGCCCAGTCCCATGAGACTCCCACCCACTTTGGAAGGTAATCTCAACCAGTCAGTCCCAGGTTACTCACAACTTCTGTTCAACGAGGTTATGAATCAGGGGTTCCCATGACCTCTTCTCCCTTGGATTCGATTATTTGCTAGCACAGATCACAGAACTCAGGGAAACACTTACATTTGCCAGCTCATTCCATGGTAAAGGCCACGATAAAGGGCAGAGATGAAAAACCAAATGAAGAGATACAAACGGCAGGGTCTGAAAGGGTCCCAAGCACAGGAGCCTGGCTGAGCTTTCCCACAAATCCCGAAATTCCCACTGATGGATGGGCTCAGGATCTATGTTGTGCTCTTGTTACAGGGTGCAGCCAAGAGGGGGGACCCCAAATGGACATTTATAATGGGGCCCAGAACTCAAGGTGTTCAGAAAATATTTGGATGTCCTCACTGCCCCCACCCCAAGTGTGGGTTGGGGAAAGGGACAAATAGAGTAGGCCCATTAAGAGCTGTTTCCCATAGCAACAGCCTTGCAGCTAACCTCTGGTGTGGTCATTTAACATACCTATAGCCTTTGGCTGCTCGCTTAGATATGCTAAATAGCTATTGCCATGCTCTGGGCCAGGGGAATGGAAAGGGACCCCCCCCCAAGATGTGACTGAGGGGCAGGTCCCCTGAGTTACAGCACCTGCATGGGAGCTCAGAGAAAATTGGCTCCATGACATGGGTGACACTTGCCCAGACCCACGATGGTGACCAGAAAAGCTGGAAAGGACAGCAGATTGCGGGCAAGTGTGGCCGAGTGTGGGAGGAGTCAGAAATGGGGCTGCAGAGGGAGATTGGCACGGGGATTTAAAAGCCCAGGAGCAGCAGCCATAAGAGAGAACCATGCGGCTTTGGGCAGAGTAGAGGGATCCCACAGCTCTGTGAGAGAATCACCATGCAGATTTAGCAGAAAATCGCCATTCAGCCAAAGCCGAGTGGCAACCCCATCTCCCCACAGCTTTGTCAGGAGAACCACGTGGTTTTGGCAGAGTGGAGACCCCCGCAGCTCTGGTAGGAGAGGACTGCGTGGCCTTGAGGTGTTCCTTTTGGCCATGCGGCCTGGGAAGCAAGAGAGACTTTGCCTGGAAGAAGGGTGAAAGAACTCTTACCAGTAGGCCATGAGACGGTGCTGCATGGCTTTGGATTAATTGGAGATCCTACTTGGACAGTGACACAGCTGATGGCGCCAGCAACCAAGGGAGGCCTGCCAGCTGAGCACGGATTACTGGGAAGAAGCAGACACTGCCTGAGCCAAGGACTTCTATTTCCTTTCCTGAGATATGGTACCCCAGACTGGGCAAAGGAGAAGGAAGGACTGTGTGTGTTTGTGGGTGTTTTAAGGGACTTTGGGATTTTGATGGAGACATTGGGTCACTATTTTAAGTTTATATAGCATTAAATAAGTGTTTCCTTTCCTTTTCACGAATCTCTGGCATTAAGAGACATCTTTCCTATAAGGCAGCGGACATGTCAGACCTGGGTCTCTTTCAGTAATAGTATTATTGTCCCAGGCCCCCCTTGTTTGTTCTGTAACACTCTGAGGTTTAATTGGGGAAAAGTTTATTTATTCTTTGTAGTGCCTATAACTGCTTCTTACTTTATCCCAAAGACTAAGAAAGACTGCTGTAGATTAGCCAAATTCCTGGATTACAGTTCCAGGAGGTAGAGCTTCCAAAGGGGTTAAAGTTCTAGTGTATGTAATCATGCTCTCTCTCTCTTAAAATTTTTATTTATTTATTTTTAGAGAGAGAGGAAGGGAGGAAGGGAAGGAATGAAACATTGATTGGTTGCCTCTCGCACACACCCCAACCAGGGACTGAACCTGCAAACTAGGCAGGTGCCCTGTCCAGGAATCAAACAGGTGACCTCTTTGCAGGATATCTAACCAACCGAGCCACATCGGTCAGGCCTCGTGGTCTCTCTTTAAATGTGTGTACTTTATTCCTAGAGGCTAAAGAAAGCACAGGTAGGGTTAGCTCAAAGAAGGTCTAAATCCTCTATTTTGCCCCGAGAAAAAGCAAGTGACCTCCAGCTTCTAATTTTGCACCATGAACAGGTTGTACATAAAAGGAAACCCAAGAAAAAGACAAGGCACTCACACTGGAGAAAACAGGAGAAGACAGTACATCAGTAGGAATATATTAAGGGGTCTCCTTCATAAATGTCTCAAAGACCTAGTGTTACAGAGCAAAACAAGGGGGGGCCCTGGGACAGTGATACTCTTATTGAAAGAGACTCAGGTCCGTCTTGTCCGCCGCCTTAAAGGAAAGATATCTCTCAATGCCAGAGATTCGTGAAAAGGAAAGGAAACGTTTATTTAGTGCTATACAAACTTAAAGTAGTGACCTAATGTCTTTACCAAAATCCCAAAGTCCCTTAAAACACCCACAAATACACACAGTCCTTCCTTCCCCCTTTGCCCAGTCTGGGGTACCGTATCTCAGGAAAGGAAATAGAAGTCCAGTCTCAGGCAGTGTCCGGTTATTG
>PVIA01014013.1:0-13078 GCA_004024845.1 Tonatia bakeri
GGGCAGGTGGGCTTGTGTACTTTGTCGGACTCTGTGGGTTTCCCCGAGGAGCCTCCTGCGAGGCTGAGGGAATCTCCCGGCCTCAACCCCCACAGGTGTTTTCAGTGGGTGCTCTTAGGCTTTGTTTCCCGGCGGCGCTGGGGCCCTGGGTTGCGTGGTCTGGGTTGCATGGTCTGTGTTGCTGCCTGTTTTTGCCTAGTTTGTGTGCGCACGAACGTGTAGCTGCGGCCAGCCAGCTTTGTGCGCCTCACTGGGTCTGCTCATTGCCTCCCGCGCCCAGGGTCTGCCACCGAGTCCGTCAGCCACCCCTGCGCCTCTGCGGTCCGTCAACTGCCATCTGCGCCCTGCGCACCCATGTCTGCCATCCCCCGCTTTTTCCTGGCGGGACCCCTCAACCCCTCTCCGTAGGCCTCCGACTCTGCTCCTCCTTACCGGTCTGGATGTATGGTAGTCACACTTCCATTCAGTTCATTTCTCTCTGTTCTGGTTGTTTTTTGTTTCTCAATTTTTGTTGTCCTTAGTTTTGGTTGCTCGAGGAGGCACAATGCGACTACCTATGCCTCCATCTTGGCCGGAAGCCTTGCTTTGTTAATTTTTAGAAAATAAACTCCAGTGGGGAATCCCCTCAGAGATTACTTCATCTCCAAGTGAGAGAGCATGGTGGATTGGCCAGAGAGGAACAGGAGTCAGAGTCAAGCGTGTAAGATGTGTGCTTGGAAAAATATTTTGAAACAGGACTTCTCAGTCTATTTGAAGTGGAATAACACTGAATGAAATGAAGCATAAATATTTGGTGTGAAGCTTGAGGAATGACTCTTTCTAAGATTTTATTTATTTACTTTTAGAGAGGAAGAGGAAGAAAGACAGGGAAACATCAATGCATGCTTGCCTCTCACACGCCCCCTACTGGGACCTGATCCACAGGCAGGCACTCAATCCACTGAGCCACACGAGCAAGGGAAGGAAAGACATATTATTTTATAGTTGTGAAAACCTGAAAGAGAAGCAATTCCTAGTTTTTCTCTTTAACATGACTTAGAGGATACCTGTAGAGGGGAAAGGTCACTGCAGTTCAGGGAGTGAAATTGCCTCTCCTGCTACTCAAAAGTCCCTATTCTGAGCAATATTAGCAAAGACCCTTGATGTGGGCTTTTTGGATTTCTGAAGAAAATGCACTGCATAAAAATAAAAAGAAAGATAGACTGCGAGTGGACACTTTGTGGGAGACAGAGCTTCTGTTGTCACCACAGTAAGAAGGATTCATGGGGCAGGTCTTACCAGGAGACAAGTCCTGTGGCCCAGACATTCCCACCAACACCTGCCCTGACCAAACCTTTCTCTTTCAGCGGAACCCAAGCCAGAGGTGCACCCATGTCCCTCCTGCTCTCTGGCCCTCTCCAGTCAGAAATTCCTCAGCCAACACATGAAACTCAATCATCCCTCTCAGATTCTCCCAGGAACATCTGCAAGAAAACACCTCCAAGCAGAGGAACTCTGCCCAGAGGATCAGAATCAGCAGCAGCAACACAGTACGCACAGCTGGAATGGTAAAGCTGAAGGTCAAGATGTCAAAGAAAGGTCCAAACCTTTGCTTAAAAGGATCAATCAGAGGAGAATCTCAAGACCCTTTTTCCAACCTTCCAAAGAACGAATGAGGAGCTCTAGTGACCTTGAGTGGATGATGGAGGAAGAGCCCCGCAGAGGCCAGAGAGTCCAGAGGACACAGGCAAGTTATTTGTGAAAGCAGGAATGTCAAAAATTGTAACAATAGAGCATGGAGGGTGCTGGCAAGGCTTCAATGATAGGTCACATCTCATCACACACCAGGGGACACATTCAGGACAGAAGCCCTATGTTTGCAGGGAGTGTGGGCAAGGCTTTACAAGCAAGTCATGTCTCATCAGACACCAGAGGACACATTCAGGGGAGAAGCCCTATGTTTGCAGGGGGTGCAGGCGAGGCTTTGCAGGGCGGTCAAATCTCATCAGACACCAGAGGGGATGGTCGGGAGAAGCTGTATGTTTGCAGATGGAGTGAGTGAGTCATTAGCATTAAGTCACATATCAGTAGCCATAGGAAGTCTGCAGCTCTTTACTCTCCCCAAGACTGCAATTAGTACAGAAATAACTGGTTAAACAAACCCTCCAGTTTCATGACAAGACATGAGATGGACAAACAGTTCCACAGTGATATGGGGATGTCAGCACCAATCTCCTTTGTGGTTTTTTGACAAGTTTTGTCTCCATACAAATATGAAGCCCACATCCCTCATTCCCCCCATCACTGAAAGCAGAGAGTTCCAGAAGACCCACAAAGAACTCATACTCAGCCACAGAAATTCAACCCCTACAAATGGGTAAGTCTGGAGTCAGTCTACTTTGGTTACTGCCTAGAGAGAGGGATTTGAGACAGACTCACCAGGGAAGGGAATTCCTCAGACTCCTGGGAACTGGGGCCTTTTCCCCTAATAGGCTCCCTACCCTCCTTCCTTGGAGTCTCTTGGCTCTTCTAGTTTCCTACAACCTCTGGAGCCTCAGGTGAATGGCAGAGAGGAATGTTTGCTTGTACACAGATGTGAGCTTGGCTTAGTCTGGGCATCTGGTCTTCCTCACTCTCCTTGCTGCCCCTTCACGGTCAGCATTTCCTGGTGCACAGCAAACAGATTCCTCATCAGTCTATAGTGGGTGTGAGTCTCAGCTCTGTCTTCTCCAGCTGTGTGACCTACCAGAAGATTCTCAACTTCTCTCTTCCTGCTTTGTAGTCTGTACAATGGAAATGGGAACCCCAGCCTTTCAATTTGACATTCAAAGTTGAGTCAGCACAGACAGAATCTGGCAAGTGGATCTCTGAGATCACAAGTCCTGCTGAACAGCCTTCAGTGCCCATGTCTTCTGGGTCTTTAGTGCTGGACAAAGGAAGATAAGGACAGAGTAGGGATCTGTAGCCAAACTCAGAATTTGAGCAGATCCCACTGCGTTTCCCACATAGACTCAGCTGCCCTGAGAAGGAGGCCTGAGGTGGGCGATGCGCTTCCCTCCAGGTCACCACCCTCTCACTGAGCCTGGGCATCCTCAGAGCCTCCTCAGCACAGGCAGGTGGTACTGAGAATAACCTGTGAAACAAGACCCTCGCCCACCCCTTGCTAAGAACTGACACCGGGAACGGCACCTGCCTGCACTGGTGTGTGAGGATAGATGGTAGGCCAAGGCAGGGAGGATGAGGAAGACATGTCTCATCCACTAACTCGGCAGTCCTGAGCCTGGTCCAGTGCTATTGCCAGATGTTCCAGCATCATAAGACACATCAATGCTAACACGTTGAAACTGTAGATATCATTTCCACTATCTGGGGAAAAAAGGCTTTCAAACTATTCCTCCCAATGCCTAGAAAATGTGAGGGGATACACAGCACTCAAGGATCCTTAAGGACCCATAAAAGAAATTTAGCTAATTCCTTGCCTCTGGCCACAATCTGTTTTATGAGAGGGTCCCTAGTGCTTACAGAAAGAGCCCATAGATAACTTTGGATGACTGCCTTAACTTTAACTGTCTCCTGTCCTGTATCTGTTTTATAAGATGACCAAATGGGGTCTGGAGCCAGATAAGGATTTGGGCTAATGACCCCCACACATACCTACATTTGAGTGGTCTCATCCCCCATGGAAGCTGGCACCACTTTTACCCATCAATCAACATGTAGCTTCTTGGCTCCCATCCCACCAACTATATAAGTCCTCAGGACAAAGAACCTGTGCTCTTGCCACCCAGATTCTTGCCTTTCGCTCCCATCTCAGCAAGACCCATCCTCTTCCATGAGAACATATTACTAATAAGCCCCACTTGCATGCTAATACACTTGCTGATCTGTAATCCTGTGCTGCATTGGCAAGAAGGACCGAGTTTCCCCTGTGACAGGTGCACCCAATCTGCATATGGCATTCATGGAGCCCACCACACAGAAGCTTCTGTAATGCATTTTCCTTGTACCTGGGGCCCAAAGGGCTGAATACACCACTGACACCATCTCAAAATTAGTACTTACTATATCATTAAACCTTTGACATGTAAAGCCTGATGGGATAATAGACATGCACAGTGTTGGTCATTCCTGGCCACCCATTCCCAGATCATGTCCACAATGACCCAGGAGCACAAAATTCCGGTGGGCCCAATGGGTGGGAGTCCAGCAAGACTCAAGGTGAAAACAGGGTAAACATCTACATCTGCATAAGGAAGGGTGTTAACAGCTACCAGAGGTCGCACTTTTCTTAGAACCCCAGCTGAGTTCAATTCAGAGAGATGGTGAACAATTAGTGAGGACGCCATCATACCCTCTCCTACACGAGGGAGACCTAAGCATGACCCACCCTGTTCCTGCTGGGGTGGGTTCACCAAAGGGGGACACCCACCCCCATGACCTAGAACAATGACCTTTCTGTCCTCCAAGTGCCAGGCTTTTGAAGAGTGTCTACATAAACTATGTAGATTTCAATAATAAATATCCACTATTATTTTCTTTTATGCATTTCTAAAGGAAGGTGTCTTTTTTGGTTTTTATTTCCCTTCCCTGTTTCTCCCGCCTCCACCACAGCCCAAAGAGAACTCCATAAACTCAATATTCTGTGGCTTTCAGCATGGGCCATAGGAGAGGGGCAGAGTCCTGGTGTAATGCTGGCAGAGAGGCTGGCATTGAATACAGTGGTAAGGGGAACCCACAGATTGCCATGTGATGCTCACCACCCTCGTACCAGGAAAGACCCTGGAGTTCTCCCAGAAGGCTTAGCAATTCAAGATGAGTAGAGAGGTCTGTTCCCTCTCCCTCCCCTTCAGCAGCAAACCACATTCCTAGTGTAGCTGCCAGCCTCCAAGGTACCCCCCAGATGCACATGCCCTGTATAGTCCCTCCACATAACCAAGCTGATCTGTGTTGTGAAAATGATGTGTGGCTCTCAAAGCTAAGTTGGAAAGAGAGACTTTTGTTTCAGCCTTGCTTGCATAGTTTACACAATCTCAAACCACCTTATGCAGGGAGCTGGGTGTGTACACACACACACCCCTTGCCCACCTGTCAGTGGCTGGCAGCCACCATCCTTGTTTTGAAGTGAAGGCTCCAAGAAGTGACTGCGGCCTGACATCTGCTGGATGCTGAGTCTCTTGCCCTTGCCCAGAAGCTGGTTGTTTAATGGAGAGGATGGTCCTTCTAGGTGGGTGCCTCAGGGCTCCTCATCTGCTCTCTGGGTGGTGCTGGGTGGACGAGCCCAACCTGCCTCTGATCCCCAGGGCAGAGCACCATGTGTCTGTCTGCAGAGTGTGCCCGAGTACAGCCTGACAGTCTAAGGCGATGAGTGAAGTTCTGCAGTGACAGCTGGACTCACACTCACTGACAGCCACAGCCACCCTCCCGTTTCCAGCCCGACCCTGTCCAGCAGAAGCCAGCACACATCCTCTGAACTGAGTTCACTGTCGGCTCGTGCATCTCTGTATAGGGCCGCGGTGTCGCCCAGGTCTGTGGCCCTAGCCAGGTGGCTTATTAGAACCCTCTGGGCCTCGCTGGGACACACTGACCAACCTTCTGTCCCAGGGCAAGGGCAGCCATCTCTGGCCTGGGCAGTGACGCGAATGGGGAGGCAAGGGAAGCAGGCAGAGTCCATGACAAAATCCGGATGCAGTTGTCCTGGGGTCAGGAGAGGGGCTCTGACTCCAACCACAAATTCCCATCACAGTGGCATCGGGGATGGGCACAGGCATCCTTCCTGTGACTCTCCAGCTGGCGTGATGCTCGGGCCTCTCTGTGGTTGGTGCTTGTCCAGACAGCAGCCAGACCAGCCAAGTTCTCAGGTCTCTGCTCAGGGTCTTGACTGACCAGGAAGAACCGTCAGTTCCAGGTTACTGAGCAGCATGTGCTGCATGTTTTACCTGCATGGTCTCAAATCTATGAGGCAGAAATGCTATCAGCCACATGCCCACAACTGTAAGCAAGATGGTTCAAGAGAACAACCAGCCTGTGGCTCCATCACAGTCTAGGCCCAGAGGCACGGCTGCCAGGCAGCCCAGCAGCAGCACCAGGCACACAGCTTCAGCAGTTTTTCTGCTTCATCTTCCTGGGCCTGTGTTTTGTCCTCCTGGTAGCAAGGGGCTCCTGCACTTCCAGCATCACACTCATCCAGTCCCAGAGACCGGGAGGTAGGAGAGTGGGAGTCAGTTTCTTTTGAACTGGGAGGCCACTACTGCTGGGCTTATTACACTTGGGGAGCCCTCCCCACTCTGGATGAAACCACTGTTTGTGTCATTTGATCCTAAGAAAGAGATGCCAGGACAGACACAGAAAATGGCAGGGGTTTGTGCCCTGATTCCCAGTGACAGAAATGTGAAGGCACGTCTGGACACTACTCTCTTGTCTAAATGGTCCCGAGCAGTAAACCCAGCTCTGCCCCCGAGCTGGTGGATGGAGGTCGGGGTCTCACCTGGGGCTGTCGGGCACTCCAGCTGGGCTGTACTTAAGATTGCACAGGCCTGACACAGGATGGAGAAATTGCTCCCCTCAGAAACACAGAGGGGCTGTGACAAGGAGGTGGTTGTGCGGGTGGGACTGGCAGCAGAGGACTCTCCAGGCCTGATTTCTGCCTCTATTACCAGCCCTGTAGGGCTGAGGGCCACAGTCAGGGCCTGAGGGTCTGCAATCTTGGCGGCTGCTGCCTTCTCCTCCTGCCAGCAGTGCACCTGGGATCAGGGCTGTGAGGTGCTCGGCCTCTGCTGGCAAAATCAGTGCTCCTTGTCTGACTGGACTCTGGGTCTTGGGGTGGGATGAAGCTGACTGTCAGCCAGGAGCATGTGAGGAGCCACCCAGCCCCTGACCCCGGGCCCCCAGCGCTGCCCCTGCCAATGCCCCTGACTGGTTTGTTTCTGCCAACCATCTCACTTGGCTGTCTTGGTATTTGGTTTCTTTTTTCTTTGTAAGTGTCATCTGCATAACTTTAAATGCCCATGGTTATACCTTTGGACTGGAAAGAGCAAAAGTAAAATAACACAAATAAAAAAAATAACCATATTGTGCTATAAAGCAAGTTCCAAAAAATGTCCATTGAATGAAATTATATAAGGTATGTTACTTGCTCTCATTGCTAATAATCTAGAAATCAGGTACAGAAGGTAACTAGAAAGTCCTTTTATTTAGATGTTATAAAGTACACTTCTAAATAAGCCCCCAAAACAAACCACAACTGGAGTTAGAAATAACTTAAACTGACTGATAATAAAAATACTGCATACCGAAGCCAGATCATTCAGGTTCCACAAACGGTCAAGGTCGGTGGTTCTCAAGTGATTTTGCCCCCAGGGAAACATTAGGTAAAGCAGGGACACATTTCAGATCGTCATGAGGGCTCAGGTGAGGGAGAGTGTTGCTGGCTAGCAATGAATAGAGGTAGTGCATGCTAACGCGCACCTACAGTGCAGAAAAAAAACCAGGAGAAAGAATTATTGGCCCAAAAGGTTAGCAGTACTGTTACTAGGAAGACCCAAGTTAGGGGAATTATGGGGCTTCCCCTTCTTGGTTCTTATCCTGCCTGAAAGAATGGATTCAGGCAAGGGAAAACAAGCACAGTGGAAATGAGGTAGCAGGTTTATTTGTGAAATGTACTTGACAGGCACCTGCAATACTTGCACAGAGCTGGTCTGAGTGCCCCACCTGCTGGGGTTTCAGGGCTTTCGTGCTTGCAGCAACCCTTAGGCTTCCTCTCCCAGCCCGTCTCCAGACCTTGGGATGACATACAGTTTCAAAGGCTTCCTTTCCCAGATGGAGAAAACAGTACACAGAATTTCAAAGGCTCCCCTCCAGGTGCTGGTCTCTCTTCTGATCTCCAAAACCTTACCCGACCTGGCTCAGGACTGCTGAATTACTGGGTGGGACGTGTCCCCTCCCCCTCTCTGCCTTGGTTTGCTGTCTATCCTGCTTGGCAGTGCTGACAATGAGTTGCCCTGCTGCACGGAACTCCATGAAGAGTCCACCAGGATGGAAACCGCATGTCACTTTGATCCCTAGATCTGAAACAATGACTGTCTTTTCACAGGCAGCAGACAAACTGAGACCTGAAGAACAACAGCAACAAAAGCTCGCCATCTTGCCAAGATTGGCACGTATCCTAGACTCAGAAGACACTCTAAAAAGTCAGGAGGCAAAAAAGGTCTGACACCGTAGGAGACGGAACCACACTGTGATACGCCATGGCACACATCTGAGGGTCACTGCTTCTTCTCATTGCCCATAAATCACTTGTTAATAGCTATTCTATAATGTAACTAGAATCAATAATCTTAGTCTTTTAGTTCCCAGAATTCACCACCTAAAATTTCCCTTTTGAAAATGTGGACATTTGCCATATTATAAGTTCCTTAGATTACCCACAAGGGGCACAATTTCACTTACAAGATACTTCTGATTTCTAGACCACCATGCATCTAGGCCCTAACTCACTGAAAATGCTAAAAATGCTGTTACTAGTTTATTTGATCAATAATGAACTTACAACTAACAAAAATAATTTTTCTAACTCTTCATATTATCTTACTTCTTTATGTTTTCTTCCAAGCTTTAGCAATGTGTATGACGTATATATAACTAAAATAATGTGATCATTATTATTACATGATAGCTTACTTAACTTGAAACTCATTAGAATCAACTTTTACATTATTACAAATAATAGAATTAAGTAATGCGTGGGAGAAATTACATGCATAATTAAATATCCTTTACATACAAAAGAGTAAGTTAAAGATACAATTTTAAAAAACACCCAATAGCAACAAAACTGGTAAAATGCCTGGGAATAAACTTAACAAGAATGTGCAAGATCAGTATAAACCAATTCAGAACATGCTCCCCAATAAAAGACACCTGGACAACACCAATGGGGGTAGCTCAGTGGCTTGGGTGCTGTGCCACAGACCTGAAGGTCACGGGTTCCGTTTCTGGTGGGGGCGCATGCCTGGGCTGAGGGTTAGGTCAGTGGTTGAGGGTGTGTGAGATGGAACTAATTGATGTTTCTCTCTGTCTCTCTTTCCAGCGCCCATCCCCTCTCTCTCTAAAAATAAATAAAATATTTTTTTTTCAAAAAGACACTTAAACAACAGGAAAGTAACAGCATGTTCTTGGATAGAAAAATATACAATGATCTAAATTTCCCACACTTACCTATAAATGTAATATGATCTAGATTAAAACATCAGCAAAAAAAAATTTTAGTCCTCGCCTGAGGACATGCTTATTGATTTCAGAGAGAAGGGAAGGGAGGGAGAGAGAGAGGGAGAGAAACACTGATGTGAGAGAGAAACATTGCAGGGTTGCCTCTCGTACGTGTCCCCACTGGGGACCGAACCCACAACCCAGGGATGTGCCCTGACTAGAGTTTGGCTACAACCTTTCCGTTTATGGGAGAAACTTGGTTCTTCTTGCCAATGCAGTAAAGAATTACAGATCAGCCAGTCTATTAGTGAGCAAGCAGGGTTTATTAGTGATACGTTCTCATGGAAGAGAATGGGCCTTGCCAAGGTGGCGTGAAAGGCACAAATTTCAGGCAGGGCAAGGTAAGGTAAGAGCAGCAACAGGCAAGGGCAAGGGTGGCAAGAGCCTCGGGTCCTTGGTTCTGAGGACTTAGGTAGTTGACAGGATGGGAGTGAAGAAGTTACATACTGATTGGTGGGTAAAGATGGTGCCAGCTTCCATGGGGGACGTGACTACCCAAGCTTAGGTATGTGTGGGGGTCTGTTAGCCTGAATCCTTATCTGACCAAGACCCCATGTGTTCATCCTGTTGTAAAACAGAAACATGACGGGAGGCAGTTAAAGTTGGGGCAGTCACCTGAAGTTATTTCCAGGCTCTTTCTGTAAACATTAGGGAATCCCTAATAAAACAGATGAAAACCAGAGGTAGTCAATAAACCAAAGTTGTTTTGTGGGCTTTTTTGGGGGGTGCTGTGGACCCCCTCCCACCTACCAATTCGAATTTGGAATTAACATACAGTTTCAAAGGCTTTCTTTCTCAGACAGCAGAAACAATACATAGAATTTCAAGGTCTCCCTCTTCCCAAGCTAACATGGTATTCCTTGTGATGTTCCGAACACCTGACACTATTATCAGATCAGGCTCAGGACGGCTGAGTCAGTGGGTGAGACACGTCTCCCTCCTCCTTCTTTCCTTGGTTTGCTATCTATCTGACCTAACAGGACAATGCTCTAACAGACTGAGCCACATTGGCCAGGGCTCAGCAAAATTTTTTAAAGTAAAACAAACTCAATTTAAGTTTACCTTTTAAAATAAGGAAGAATTAAAAGGTATATTGTATTACGAAGCTACAATAAGTACAACAGTGGATTAATGCCCTATGAATAGACAGACTGATGGAAAAGAATAGAGGGCCCATTAATACATACAGGTCCACATAGAAATTGTGTTTTGTTTTATTTAATTTTTTAAATTTGTTGATATATTTTTCATTTGGAACATCTATTGTTTGCCTCTCACATGCTACCAAATGACAACCTGGCCTACAACCTGTCACATGTAGGCACAGGTAACCAGGTTCTTGATTATTGCAAACAAAGAATTGAACAGAACACAGAGAGTTTACAGCAGACAGAGCGAGAGAGCAGATTTATTAATCGATAGTACACTCCACAGACCATGGGAGTGGGCTGACTCTGAGCAGAGATTGATCTCAGGGGCTGGAGGGATTCCATACTTACAGAGCAATATTTCTTGGATAGTTTGGGTTTGGTTTTATTGCCCAAGTACAAGTAGTTACATTAGTTTAAAGCTATTGTGCATGTGGTCTCCCATGGTCTTCCTTGACTGACCACCAGGGAAGGGAGTCCCACAATATTGATTTATTATGATGCTATTATAATGAAGCAGGGGTCATGTAATATCTTTTGCACAGGTGCAGTTATGATTCCCCATGATTCAGTGCTTTTCCAGAAAGCAGGAACAACTGGTCTTAGAACAGGCTAAGGTAGATAGCATTCTGGGCAACAGGAGAAGCTATTCGCAGAGTAAGAAGACCACCCATAAAATTGAAGAAAATGGTTGCACATTATGTATTTTGATAAGACTCTTTTTACCAGACCTCCGGCCAATGGAGGCGTAGGTAGACACACTGTGCCTCCTCACACAACCAAGATAAGGACAACGACAATTTAAAAACAAAATAACAACCAGAACTGACAGAAAATTGGACTGTATGGAAGTCAGACAACCAACGAGTTAAAATAGACACATTCATCCAGACCGGTAGGAAGGGTGGGGTAGGGCAGCCAAGCAGAGAGGAGTTGCGGCACAGAAAGTGGTGGCACCGGACCTGTAAGGCATCCCAGGTGTGCAAGAGCACAGTGGGTGGACCCTGGGTGCACAGGCAGCGGCTGGCAGACCCTGGGCGTGGGGTGGCAACAGGCAGACCCAGTGAGGTGGTAACCGTGAAGTGAGTCACTGTGCGCAAGGCAGCTGGCTGACCGGAGTGAGACAGACCTCGCAACCCAGGGTCCCAGTGCCCGGAAATAGAGCCTTGGGACACTGATTGAAAACACCTGGGGGGGTTGAGGTGCTGGGAGGGACTCCCAGCCTCACAGGAGAGTGCATTGGAGAGACCCACAGGGTCTTAGAAGGTGCACAAGCCCACCCACATGGGAATTAGCACCAGAAAGGCCCAGTTTGCTTGGGGGAAGCAGCGGAAGGATTACTCCACAGGGCGTTAATCTAACAAAGAGTGGAGCAAGTGCCATTGTTCCCTCTGGTTCCCCGCCCCCACATACAGGGTCACAACCTAGCAACTTGGTTACCCCACCCTGGTGAACACCTAAGGCTCCACCCCTCATAGGTAACAGGCACGACAAGACAAAAAAAAAAAAGAAAATGGCCCAAACAGAAGAACAGATCAAAGCTCCAGAGCAAATATAACTAAGCAACCAAGTAATAGCCAACCAATCAGATGCATAGTTCAAAGCACTGGTGATCAGGATGCTCACAGAATTGGTTGAATTTGGTCGCAAATTAGATGAAAAAATAAAGGCTAAGCTAAGTGAAATGAAGGAAAATGCATAGGAAACCAATAGTGATGGGAAGAAAGCTGGGACTCGAATCAATAGAGCAGATCAGAAGGAAGAAAGAAACAACCAAACAGAAAAGAATGAAGAAACAAGAATTCAAAAAAATGAGGAGAGGCTTAGGGACCTCCAGGAAATCTTTAAACGTTCCAACATCCAAATTATAGGGATACCAGAAGGAGAAGAGGAAGAGCAACAAGTGGAAAAGTTATTTGAACAAATAATAAAGGAGAACTTACCCCATCTGGCAAAGGAAATAGACTTTCAGGAAGTCTAGGAAGCTCAGAGAGTCCCAAAGAGGTTGGACCCAAGGAGGAACACACCAAGACACATTATAATTACATTAGCCAAGGTAAAAATGAAGGAGAGAATCCTAAAAGCAGCAAGAGATAAGGGGACAGTAACCTACCAAGGAGTTCCCATCAGACTGTCAGCTGATTTCTCAAAAGAGACCTTGCAGGCAAGAAGGGGCTGGAAAGAAGTATTCCAAGTCATGAAAGACAAGGACCTACACCCCAGATTGTTCTATCCAGCAAAGCTTTCATTTAGAATGGAAGGGCAGATAAAGTGCTTCTCAGATAAGGTCAAGTTAAAGGAGTTCATCATCACCAAGCCCTTATTTTATGAAATGTTAAAGGCATTTATCTAAGAAAAAGAAGATTAAAAACATGTATAGTAAAATGACAGCAAACTCACAATTATTAGCAACCACACCTAAAACAAAAACAAAAACAAACTAAGCAAACAACTAGAGAAGGAACAAAACCACAGAAATGGAGATCACATGGAGGGTTAGCAACAGAGGAGTGGGAGGAAGAGAGAGGGGGAAAAGGTACAGAGAATAAGTAGCATAGATGGTACATAGAAAATAGACAGGGGGAGGGCAATAATAGTATGGGAAATGTAGAAGCTAAAGAACTTATGACACATGGACATGAACTAAAGGGGGGAATGTGGGTGGGAGGGGGTGTGCAGGATGGAGG
>PVIA01014013.1:13178-29116 GCA_004024845.1 Tonatia bakeri
GAGAAATGGGACAACTGTAATAGCATAACCAATAAAATATATTTTTAAAAAGACTCTTTAGCACAACAAAGAACTTTATAGCTCATCAGTGAAGAGACATCTACATTTTCAAAGAATTTGAATAGTCTGTTCAAGAGAGAAGACATTCACACAAGTGGTAAAAAAAAAAAAAAAACCAGAGAGGATGTTCGATGGCTGCATCATGGCACGATACCCCTTCTCAGACACTATAAAGACTATAATTGAAAAAACAAAGCTGAGAAATGTTTATAATCACAAAAAAACTATAACAATTGACCATTTTTTCTTCCTAAGTAAAATAGGGCAGACTGGATATAAAATGATTTGGCATTTCCTCCAAAAAATCACCATACTGTGTTCACTAACTCCACTCAAAACACGCACCTGAGAAACTGAAGACAGATGTTGTAACGTACTTACATGACAGCACTGTTAACAACCAAGAGGTGGGATGTATTCAAATGTCCATCCACAAGTAAATGAGTGAACATAATTTGATTATTCTGTCATGAAAATGGTACCAGACCCAAGGCAGGTTTGGCCTGGCAAGGTCTCATGTGTGTAGATTCTTGACTTCCTGCAGTAAAAGTCTTACAAAATGAAGCCAGGGGATTTTGAGAGTTTGTATATTAAATCCATGGACAGGGCTTCCAAAGAAGGGGCTTCAGATAGAAGAGGTACTATCACAGCAACAAGACTGATCATTGGTGGAACTTCTTTGGAAACAGAAAATTTAGACACAAAGAAGGTCCTTGGAGACAGGATCTGGGGTGAGGCCGGGACGAGCTGCTGCTGCCCACTGCTCCCCTGGCTGCAAGTCTCCTGGGGAATTTTGAAGATTAGGAGAAAAAACAAAGCTACACAGCAAACAAGAGAAGGAAAGGTAGATGTGTGCTCAACAAACAGTGTACACTGGGTCCTTTTTGGGGGGGTTTTACCTGTTTTCTAACATTGAGGACTTTAGAGGAGGTCTTAGAAGAGTCACCTGCACAGAATACTCAGCCTTCCAGGGGTGCCCTCTGATGTGCTGATGCAACAAAAGGAGCACACAGAGTGCTCAGGGCCCTTCCCTGGTGAATTTCTCCTTCAGAAAAGTCACCAGAGAAGGGCTGGGACTGAGGCAGGTCTTCCCCTGCGTGGTCTGGAATGTCTGAACCATCTGCTCTCAAATGTCCTTGGTTAGGAGCATTAAGATCCTTGTTGGGGACCACCCTGCCTGGTCTCAGGAAGCTGTGACCCCCTGTGACTTAGGCTGAGTGAGAAACCTCCGGATCAGGAGCCACTAAGGAGACAAAACTTATTCCCCTGACATGAATGCTACCTGTTTGTTCTGTGCCTGGCCTTTAATGCTAGATCAGTTTCCAATGACGGGTAACAATTCTCTAGGACAGAGAATGGACCTAAGACAGGGGCTGATCTCATGAAGGCCTCTGTGAAATAAGTCTCACGAGACTGTGGAAATAATTGAAGGGGCTGTGGAAAGGAAGGGGTGATCAGCATCTACCCCTGCCCCCTCTTAGCCTGAGTCTTTGTACTCAGATGTGAGAAATCCAAGTCTCCTTGCAGCCAGAGTCTCCAGCACTTAGCAAATAGCCAAAGGGGCCAGCTGAGACTGGAGACGGTGGACCCCCGGGATAATCAGGCCTGAGACAAAGAATATGCAAGATCCTGTGAGATCTGTTTGCTGGAGGATGTTATTAACTTGGAATTTGAAGGCACAGTCAGGAAACCTTTAAAACCTGTAGTCTTTTCATATGATAAAACCCCAATCTCTGCCCGGAATCACAACAGAAACTCTGTTAACATCCTTGTAAGATACGTGTTCCCTTTAATCCCTTCTGCCAGACTGTCAATCCACAATCTGTGACTGCTTTCTGAATAAAAACCCACGGAGACAAAGGATGAGGCTTTTCCCCCCAGGAGGGTAGCCCGGAGCGGCTCAAACAATTGGAGAGTGAGCGCTCAGTCTCTGACTTCCACTCAGAAAACTGTTTCTGTGCATGATTATTTCTAGTATGTTTAAGCGTGTTCATATACGGGAAAGGCCTGGGTTCTGCACGCAATAGTAAGTATGTTTAAGCGTGTTCATAGCCAGGAAAGCCCTGGGTGCTGCACGCAACAGCAAGTATTTAAAGCGAGGTTTGAAAATCACTGTGGTTAGTCAGACAGCTGGGTGATTTAAAGTGAGGTAGAAAAATCACTACAGATCCTCAGATTTATTACCTGGCTATAAATCCCTAGGCCTTAGCTTTCAAGCTCACTTTTCCCATTCCACTTCCAAGAAATTTTCCTACCTTTTTTACTAATGTGCCTCAACTCCATACGCTTGGGGACTCATATTGGCATTGAATTTCACACAATAATCATCTGTGGACAGACACCAGACACCAGGGCCAAACTCGGAATCCTGGAAACAGACCTTTGACTCCAAAAGCTGGACCCTGGAGCAGACCCAAACCAAAACCAGGACTCCAGGAGCAAAGCCCCAAACCCAAAGCCACGTCCCCACACCCAAACCAGACCATGAGGTCTGAAGGCCAAACACCAGATGCCAGGGACAGACACCAGACCCTTAATACCAGAGTCCACACACCAGAACCCAAACCTTCATCTGCACATGGACCTCGCATGCGAACCCAGGACACAATGCCACATCCTAAGAGGTGCAAGACTGCAGACATACAACTGAATACATTTTGACTCTGAAGCACAGGCCCTGGACACAGGACGCAGATCTGTAACCAGGATGCTTCGGCCAGAATTTGGAGCTGGAGCCAGATGCTGGGCCCCTGTCACCAGAGGCCAGAGGCAGGAGCTGAGTCAGATCCTCCCATTGTAAACAGCCCTATGATTCAATGAAATAAAACCCATGTCTCTGCAAATGCAAACTTCAAATTTTACCAAACCCAGCAGTAATAGGTCATAAGACAAAGTCAATAAAAGTGATGCTGACCTTGGAGGCAGACGTCCACAGTCTCTCAGTTCCAACAGTCTCAGAAGTTAGCACTGTCTCAGCCATCCATTCCATCCTGCCAGCTTCTCAAAACTGCGGGGGATTAAACCGTGAGTGATTATTTTCCACAAACTTCGTCAACTCTACCATCTGGGATAATAATGAAAATAATGTAATCAGATCAATACAAGATATCAACATTTAATACATGCATGAGTACAAATAAATACCAGACAGGACAGGACATCAACGCAGCCGAGACATCTACACAGAAAGGACACCAGTGCAGCTGACATATTGACTCAGTCAAGGCATCGACTCAGACAGCATAGAAGTGCGGTTGGGACACCGAGGGAACTGGGATGTCGACAAAGGTAGGAGAGTAGCACAGCTGAGACATCCATGCAGGTGGGACAGTGGCACAGCTGGGACATCAAGGCAGAGGAGACCTAGCCACAGTCATGATTTCAGCGAGGCTGGGACATTAGTGTGGCAAGGACGTGGACACAGGAGGGACGTCGATGCTGACAGGATGTCGACACACATGGGACGTTGGACCACAAAGACATGGACACAGCTGAAACATGAACACAGGTCTGGCCCAGGAGAGGCATCTAGTTACCTGACATAAAGACACCGCTGTTGTATGTGGGGGAGAGAAGGAAAAATGAACTACAAAGTCCATTTATATGAAAGTAATAACATCCATGATTACATACCATTCCATTCAACATTCGTAGACCATTCACTACAGCTCACAGCCCTTCCTGCTGGCCTGCACTAAGGGGTCCTTCCCAAGATGCACTTGAGACAAGCAGAGAGCCACACTTAGGACATTTTCCTAAGTGACCACAGTGAGCTATAAAGCAAGATTTAACAAATTACAAAGAACAAAAATTATATAGAGTATAATTCTTACTCTCATTGCTGTGAGAATACAAATCAGGAACAAACAATAGTTAATAGGTCCTTACATTTAGAAGTTATGAAACACTCTTGTGAACAACATCGCAATCCCCAGCCATTAACATTCCCCCAGAATCAATCCCTCTTCCTGCTGACATACACCAAGGTGTCATTCCCCAAAATTCCCATGAGATGGCAGCAGAGATGCACACTTGGAACATTTTAAACCTGACTATATGTAACTACAAAGCACGTTTCAATAAACTTTAACAACTTGAAACTGTATACAGTATGTTTCTTGCTTTCATTGCAGTTGATCTAGAAACTAGTAACAAAAGGCAACTAGAAAGTTCTTATATGTAGGAGTCACGAAATACACTTCTAAATAATCCCCCAAATAAATCACATTTAGAAAATACTTGGAAATGAATAATAATAAACATGCTACATACCAAAACTGACAGCAAACTGCACAGTCTTAAGTAGTGCATGTGCTAGGAAAAGAGAAAACCTGAAGGTTCACGAGGCTCACCCCCATCCGAAGGGCCCGCCATAGTGGAATCCCGAGAGAGCACCACAGAATGAAGGCGATGTTCGCTTTCCGATGCCTGAAGAGGTGGATACTTACGACCAGAGTAGTTCCTACTTCTTGGAGTAGGATTTCACATCAACTTAATTTTTCTCTGTTGTCCCACCCAGGCCTCTCAAGGTCGCTGGGGGCAGGGACCTGCCCTGACCGCGGTGGAACTCAAGGATCTGCCCTGGTCCACCCTGACCCAGGCCCTCTCTGATGAGAGCTGTGGAACTTCCTAGTACCTTCTAGAAGGCAGTGCCAGGATACCCCTGCTTATGAGCACATCTAGATTGCAGGGTCGATGTCAAAAAGTTGGCCTCTGACTTTTCAACTAAGATAAAAGGGACAGAAAAGCTTTCCCATTGGGGCACCTCATGCCAGGTGGCATCCAGTGCCAGCTGAGGGGCCTCGAGTGGGGGCACCTGGTACCTGCAGGACGCTGGCCATGACGCGTTGTTTGTGTCGTGAATAAGGACGAGGTCACCTCTGCCCTTGGATCTCCTTGAAGTCCACCCTGGAAACAGGTGAGGCCCAGCCAGGAAGGTCAAGGAGAGCCCCCAGCTGGAGGGGAGGATGGTGCAGATCCCCCTATCTGCCACACCCAGTCCTTAGGATGCAAGAAAGTGGGTTCTCTGCCCTTCACTAAGAAGTTCACCTAAAATCAGGAATCTGTTTGTATTTCAGTCCCCCCAACTTTGGCTGAACTAACAGCAGCTGCATCTAAAACATGTCTGCCTTCAGTCCTCTCTGAGACCTTTTAAATATTCAGTATTGCTATTACCACTCTGGTTTCTGGAAGTAGTTACTACCACGTTGCATTTAATTAGGTCCAGCCTGGCCATTCAGGCTACACAGGGGCTCAGCTGTGGGCTCAGGTGTGGACTCTGGTGCAGGCTGCGCAGTGAGTCACAGGTGTGCCCTCCACGCTGTACGTCAGCAACATCACTGAGCTTACAAAGGATGTTAGCACACTCCCCAGGGAAGGCAGCCCACGAGGAGGGCCGGGGCCAGGTCTGGCCAGGGGCCTCTGAGCCTTGTCCCCATCCTATGCAGTTACCCACCCCTGAGATTTGGGGGCAGAGATGGTGGAACCTCCTTTTCTCTTACCCAGATCCCCAGCCCCTCCCACCTGGAGAACCAAACTCCTCTGCAGGAAAAACAAGAAAGGACTCGAGGAGCAAGTGCCACCAGGTGGCAGCCCCAGTGGCCACACAGGAGAGTTGCCTTGGTGTCCCTCAGAGACCCTTGGGGACAGGTGCAGGTGCAACATCTGTAGACAGGAACCCAGGGTCATGAGCACTGGGCTGTCCAAGGGCACAGTGACAGTGCCATGTCACAGCCCAGGGGGGCAGGCTCAGGGAGACCACGAGCCTCATCTGTGGTCCCAGCTCTTCAGAGAAGGGAGGTGGGCCCCATGGCCAGGGTCTCTGGTTGACCAGATGTCTCATCTAGGAAGTCATTCTTTCTACAGGGACATGAGTTCCCAGAGACCACCAGACCTCTAAGCGAATGTGGGATGGCAGGGTGGAAGGCGGGAGCACTGAGCGTATTGCCCTGGAGTGGGGGAGCCCAGATGCGGGTGGTGTCTGCGTTCGCCAGGCCCTGTGGAGATCCGAGCAGAAGCCACGTTTGCTGACCCAATGAAAGAAACTTAGTGGCACATCCCTGCTTCGAAACCCAGAGGGCAGGGTCTGCCAGCAGACACACTCTGACCTATGGCTGCCTGGTAACGATGCTGCAGCTGGGGGCCAGGCTACAGAACCTGGACAGGAGGCCGACAGGCCACGTGCTGGGCCCAGGGAAGCCCTGAGCAGAAGGGCAGTGCACCCGACCCTGCCCCGCTGCAGGTGTCCCGCCACAGTTTAAGGCTCACAGGAGGCACCCCCTCCCAGGCCAGGGTCCCCCAACACAGTGGACTGGCTCTGGAAGGAAGGACGTTCCCTGCTGCTCCCACCACCACGTCCCTGTCACCAAAGCCAGTGGTGACCCCTGGGGGGACTGTGTGCAGGGACGGCTGCTGTCCCCAAGGAGGGCGGGGTGCAGGGCACCCCAGGGAGGTTAGGGGCTGGAGGAAGGTGCCACCTCCCCGCATGCTGACCAGGAGCTTGCAGTCCACGATGACAAGTCTGCAGGGAGGAAGCAGACCACTCCACCAGCCATTGTGCAGCTGTCTTCTGTGTCTGAAGAGCCTGCCTGAATCTCCTGGCCTTCGGGAGAGACTCCCTGGCCACCAGGGCTGGCGTCTTAATGCTTGCACCACCTGCGCCATCCCCAGGAGCCAATGAGTGACTCCCACAGCTCACCACTGCAGCTCCTCATTGCAGGCCCCAGGTAACGTCCTCACTGGCTCCCAGGTGCCGAGAGCTGGGCACTGCCAGTGGGGAAAAGCAGCGTCTCTGCAAAACCGGGTCCTTGGTCTCCCAGGTGCGAGGGGCAGGCCAGCCCTGGGCTACAGCCGCCACCCTCACCCTCCTCAGGACATCTTGTGTGCGACGCAGGTGCTGGAGAAACGCTGTGCTCGGCTCTGTATCAGGTTTGTAGGTTTGGTGAGGCGTTGCATCCCCCTGTGTCTCCATCTCCCCAGGAAGAAAGCCCCCCACCCCCACCACCCCCAGCCCCTGGTCAGACCGCACCGCCCCCTCCCCCATAACCCTAACCTGTCTTGGTGCTGTCTCTGCAGAACGCGGGGACACGTCCCAGGGGGGCAGGAAAACGCTAAGGTAGGGGCCCCAGGAGGCGGGTCAGACGGGGCCCAGCGGTAGGAGCGGAGGGGCCGGTCTGCAGCTGTCCGCAAACACTGGACTCTGACTGTCTTGTTCAGTTTGGGGGTTTGGGGCGGGAAAAGCCTACGCAGAGCGTCACAGGTTAATTTCTTTGGTGCCAGTGAGTGGTCCTGGCCCGTGGGCGGGACTTGGGAAGCTCGGGAGACGGAAGAGTTAAAGAGTCGACGGGGGGACCAAATGTGTTCTCCTGAATTCCTTCCTCAGGGCTGGTTTTCAGATTGCACGAGGAACAGAAGCTCAACATAAAAACTCACGACAGGCTGAACAAGGAGAAAAGGGCTACTGCCCACCCTGCTGCCTCCCCCGGGCGTGACCGACGCGCTGTCTGCGGACCCTCGCTGCAGAAAGCCCTCGCGAACCCGTCAAAGTCACGGTGGGTGGGTGCGCGCTGCTTTTTCACAAAACCCCAGCCTCGGGGGTTTCTTGGGGTTAGCCACCGAGAGAAGGCTTCCCTGCCCCTGTTCGCCCCGCAGTCTCGCAAAGAGGGAGCCGCGCACGGAAGACCCGCCAAGCTGCCCTCCCCACTTCTGGATGCTGAGCGGAGGGACGCGCGCCCGCGGGACGTGCCTGCCGGGCCGGACCGTCCTCAGGCCGCGCCGCGCGGAAGGCGGGTCTTCATTCGCAGCCCCGAGCTGACGCCGAGCGCCGGGCGCCAAACCCATTAGAAGAGACAGCAGCAGGAGTCACCTGGGCGCGCCCCGAGTAGCACCGCAGGACTCCTCCCCCTGAGGGTCCTCAATTTGCCTGAGAAGCGACTGAAAAGCAAGCTCTGTCCCAGGGGAATGTGACTTTGCCGATAATTCTTCCCACTCAGACTTCTGATGAAAAGGCCCCGGTGAGGAGCATCCGACGGTCGCCTGTCCACTGAGCACCTGCCTTCAGGTGTCTCCTCGCTGGGCCCCCGCTGGCTCCTCGCCCCTCTTACCTGCTGTTTCTCGCCGCCGACGGTCGGGGCTGCTCCAGGAGCCGCTGGTCTCCGCTTTGTTTCCACTCGGTTTCAGTGGACCCGCTTCTCTCCGGAGGTTCCCGCGGAGACCCGAGCCAGCAGCCGGGCCATGTCTGCCCCAGGCGTCCGCCGCTTCTCAGCCGGGTCTAACTCGCCCTCAGCGCCCACCCAGCACGGACATCGACCATCGACGTGCGCGGACCTCGGTGCCTCGTGGGAAACGGCGCGTCTGGAAGGGTCTGGGAGGAAGGAGGAGAGACCCACAAGCAGTGTTCTTCCGCGACCCTCTGAAGACCCCCATCCTCAGCAGCTTCCCGGGCCCCGAGCGGGTGCACGCTTCCGCAGCCGCACCCACTGGGCGTCCTGCAGCGCGTGGGGAACAGGCTCCGGGTTCCGGTTCCACGCTGCCGTAACTGGTTTCGGAACCTTCCCACGCCTCCGGGCCGAGATTTGTCCCTACCCCGAACTGCCAGTGCGCTCTTCCCGTCCCGGGACCATCAGGGACCGCACCCTGCCCGCGTGCCCGTCCCCGAAGGGCAGAGTTCCCGCACAGCGCGGGGCTCAGGCCGCGGCAGACAGTGGGCACCGCCTTCGTTCGGAGAATCCCTGGCCTCAGGCTCCGGGCAGTGGCCCCAGGTCCTCCTGTCTCATCTTCCGAGAGCGCAGAGAGTGTTCTCGCAGGCCTGGGGCTGGGCGGGCGGGTGCACTGCGGGACGGAGAGGTGCGGACCGCTGTCCCAGAGCGCCCAACACGGCCTCACAGGGATAAGTTCTCTGCAAAGAGGCGGTGGAAGTGGCCCCTTCCTCACAGCCCGCTTTGGCCCCAGGTCTGTGCCCCGAGACCGCCGATGTCCGATCGCAGAGCCCTTTCAGTGCCAGAGAGTGGACTGGACCTGAACTTCCCTCCGCCTCGCTTCTACCAAACGTGCCGCTGAGGGCCCTGGCCAGGCCAGGCCACCGATGAGCACCCGGACTCCAGCAGGGACGCTCACATTTGCGCCCGAGCTCCACAGCCCACGTTCTCACTGGCAGGCGCCCCGCTGCACCTGCCCTGGTGATGCGAAGCATGTGGTTTGGGGCTGGAGATCAGCTGTGGTTCCTCCGGGGTCTCCCCTAGTCTCCAGGTTTGGCTGCTCATTGTTTCCGGTCCTGCTTTGTTGAGTTGGCAAAGGCGGGGGGTGTGGGGGTGGCGGGGAGGCACATGGCTTTGCCCACCGCCGGGCCTCTCCACAGAGTTCTCCGGAGACAAGGCTGGGACTGCTGCAGCCAGGGACCGCTGTGCCCGGCAGGTTCCGCAGGCAGCATTTCCGGAGCTGACCGCAGGGCCTGGACTCGGAAAGCCCAGGAGAACGAGCAGAGAGAGCACCGCACAGCCCTCAAGGCACAGCTCCTTGGGCACCTCCAGACTCCGGTCACTGTGCGTCATGACCCAGGAGATTCCGCTGACAAGCACCCAGGGCAACCTGGAGAATAGCAGCCCCCAAAGCAGCGTGAGAATAGGAACCACTCACTAATACTAGCAAAGCCCCAGGCTGCTGGAGGTCACTTTGCCTGAGGACGCACTTGGAATGAGCTGCATCAGCACCACAAATGGAGGTGTCAGACCAGCCCGTTGGCTGGAAGGGCACAGCCCTGCCTTTGGGGGACCATGCAGAACCCCCACAACTGCCACACCCTCCTGCCGTCTGTCACAATCCTGGTGACACAAGCATCCTCCACTGATGGCAGGAGCCAGCATCGCAGGAACACAGGCATCCACCAGCCTCCTCCTCACTCTGTGTCACTGATCCTCCAGCATTTGTCCTCCAGCAAAGCGGAGCCAGGCTCCAAGGCTGGGAGGCACTCGGTGAGGAGGGGTGGGGAGAAGGCGAGGACGGAGGCCGGCAAGTGGAGAGCGCTGGGCAGGACCCAGCCCCCTGGCTCCTCCTGGGGCTCGTCCTCACTCGGGTCCTTTGTAATTCCCCATGGGAACAAGTGTGGGGGGGACCCTGAAATCCTAGCTTCAGGGGCTGAACTGCTACAGAGTATCTCTTCTTTCTCTGAAGGAGGAGGACAAGACACAGGGACCTGAGGATGGACTCAGCCACGCAGCCCGGAGGAAAGGGGACATTTCTTCTCTTTTGTAAGCAGCTGCTGTCTCGGGGTTCTGGAGTCACTGAAAGGAGGCCAGTGGAGATGAACAGTGGGGACAGAGGACCCGGGGTCACCTGGGCACAGCCTGGACATGGAGGTAGCCCTGAGGGGAGGAGTGAACCTGAGTAAACAGACTCCCCTGTTCGGGAAGACAAGGCTGTGCTGCGGAGTCGGTGTCAGAGACGCTGGCTGCCGGGGCGGCCTGCTGTGGAGGGAGGTCGCAGAGCAATGCCTTCCTGCAGCATCCAGGCCTCGAGGCCGGGAACCCGTGCGTGTGTGGCTTTCGTGGCAAGGATGGTGAGGGGGGTTCTCCCAGGTTGTCCAGGTGACGTGACAGGTCCTCACAAGAGGCACACATGTCACTCCCTCAGAAACACGTCTGCATCCCCGTCCTCACCGCAGAGTCATCCACAGCAGCCCAGGCACAGACACAAGCCTGTGTCTGCAGCGGAGAAGTGGACATGGGGGGTGCGCTGTGCATGCGGATGTGAGGGGATGCGGGAGCTGAAAACACAGGCGCACGGGGACAGAGAGGAGCCGGGGTGGGCACGAGTGGGGGAGGGGATCACATGGACAGACATGCAGTCACAGGTGAGTGACTTCTGCGTGGCGACTGTCATTAACAACCCTGGGAGCTCCCTGGAAGGTCACTAAGGGGGTACATCTTTATTGCCTTCACCACAGGAAAACGGGGATGGCAGGAGGTGATGGAGGTGCCCAGGCTTCACTGCCATCGTTCTACAGCACACCTGCGTGTCAGGTCATCCCGTTGCACACCGTGGACACACACAGTGTTATGTGTCAGCCCTGGCTCCAGCAAGCCTCGGGGGGACCGCAGCCCCTGTTGCTGAGGGTCTTTGGTGGGTGGGGGCGATGGCTGCTTGGGTCCTGGGTCACCAGCTCACCAGCAACTGGTTTCACTGCCCCAGTCTCCACATGTAACCAGCTGTCCAGCTGGCAAAGCAACACCATTAGGACTCTCAAAAAAACTATACCCTCACCAGGTGTGGACCCCTATATTTGGTCCCCAGCAAGCCTAGGGGAGGGGGGTGTTACTGCAGCGCCCCTATACAGAGGGGCAGGTATTCCTTATTAGCCCACCAGTTGGCAGCAGTGAGGTGGTATCCGTGATGGCGAGCACTCAGGTGTTGTTCTCAAGTTCAACACTAGATGGTAGCGGATGTGAGCTTTTCCTTCTGAGCTCTGCTCAGGTGTATTTACAGGTTGCACCCTAGATTGCAGCAGAGAATAGTAACTATTTATGATGCCATACACTCAGGTGTTATACACTGGCTGCCCACTAGATGGCTGTAGATGAGAGGAGCTGGTCGCAGACAGACACAGTGCAAGGTTCCATTTACATGAAACATCCAGGAGGGGCAGGTCCACAGAGACACAGAGTGCGTTAGTGGTTGCCAGGGGCTCGATGGAGGGGAAAGAGTGGTGACAGCTGAGTGGTAGGGGTTCCTCTTGGGGTGAAGAGAAGGTTCTGGAACTAAGTGGTTCAATCCATCCTCCCCTGCACTCCTAACTCTCCACGAGGCCTTATCTAGGGTCCTCCTGCCTCCATCGACCCGGTATTCACCCCGACTCTCAGCCCGGTCATGGTGCCACCAGGTTCTCGTTCCTTCTACACCCTCCTCACTGTGCACGGCTGCCCGTGCACCCATCAAGACGCCTTGGTCCTGGGACTCACTGTCCTCCAACTCCCGCATCCCCCACACACACACCCAGCAGCTTGGTGGGGTTTTATGTTTTAGTTTTTTGCTAAGTTTTATTTTAATTCAAGGACTTTGCTTCATACAAAATGTCAATGTAGAAACAATAGCAGAATCCAAAGTTGGGTTGATAAATATCACTCAAGCAGCAAACTAGTCGATCACAGAACTTTTTTAAAAGTGAGTCCCAGTTGTGTTGCGTGGTTGGGACTTCTGGTTTTTTTTTTTTCTTTTAACACTGTTCTTAAATATAAAGTTTTGCAACAAACTTTTGATTTATATCAAATATAATTAAAAATTAACAAATGATTACATTGTATCAAAAAGTACGAAGATATACATTGTCATGCACATACTTGCATATTGTATATATGTATAAATTTTACATGCACACGCAACTGGTTCAAACTACGGCCACTGCTCGAATGGTTCCAGTGCAGACAACTGGTTGATGCATTCCAAGTTTGGCAACTCACTGTGGTTGTGGGGGAACGTGATGGCTGAAAAGAGACGGTGCAGAGAGACCAAACTCGAAGTCGGGAAAACGAGACACACTGTGTCGGCCCCCACGCCCTGTACTTTCCACCGCTCCAGCGTCTAGAGGAAGGAGCTGTGGTTCTGCACCGAATGAGCACGCTCAGAGTGACGGGCTGGGGACCAGAGACGAAACCCCCTCTGCTCTGCGACAGGTCACAGTGCTCACACACAGTCCAGGCCCTGGTTCAGCTGTATCGGATCGGAGCAAAGTACTCTGTTATCTTACAGTCTCAGGGTTGTGCCTTCCAGTAAGGAAACTATAAAATGGTTTGGTCACAATCGTGCTGAAACCCCAGAACAGGTGGCGGTCTTGTGTTTTATTTCTAGTAAACGTGTGTCTTTTGTTGCATAGCCCTATGGGGGAACAGCATCCACTCACCGTGACACCTCCGCACACACATACATCACACACCGTTTCTTCACGGTGAATCGTGGGCACAAGGCAGTGGGAACACACATGACGCAGCAAAGATCGTTGACATTTCAAAACACGGGAGGCCACACTGGAACCTGCTGTCTACACTATTAGTCTCTCAGTGTCTCAGGCTTCGCGTCCCACTTCCGAGAGTGGCCAGCAGCTGTATTCCGCTCTCCCTGCCTGCATCCGAGCTGGAGCTGGGCTCCACTGCCCCCACGCAGCTGCTGGAGCCGAGGTTCTCTTCCACAGGCCACTTCCTCCGAGTTCTGACCTCAGTCCAGTCAGCCCTCCTGCCTGAGGAGCCCCATCCAGCCCCGACCCCAATGTGCCCCCATCTCTCCCATCTGGTGTGAAGAGACACATTCACAGCCACAGGTTCTACTGGGCAGGCGTTCATCCCTGAGGGTCAGTGTGACACAGACTGTAAATGCCTCACACAGCAACTGCCCCTCGGCGCTTTCCAGAAACCTTCCATGTCAGAGGGAGCCGAGAAAGGGGAAAATCCCCTCACCGCCAGTCACCTGGTCCTGCTGGATGTGGGCTGTGTGCTCTCAGCTGACAGCAGCTTTCTACTCGGTTGCCAGGTTGCCGTGCATAACAGCAACCACACACCCAGCACGGATCACACAGCCGCGTGTCACCGCCCCCAGGAGCCTGGCGCCAGAGGGCTTGGAGGTCAGGCACTTGGTAGGGAGCAGCGGGAGCCAGAGGTCGGAGGGAGGGGGACCACCTGGACTGGACAGAAGAGGGTCTCCTCACACCAGTCACAGAACATCGTGAGAAGCGGAGACCTTCCCGCGGGTCTGAACATTTGCAGTCACACCAGCATCTCCTGCCCTGTCAGCTGGTCTCTGTTTTTTCTAAGTTGAGCATACAGAATTGACAAAAGAGCAACAGAGGTTTCAATTAAAAACCCAAACCGAGTTTCCCAGATTTGGTCCCCTGCAGGGTGGACGGTGTCTGCTGGAGGACAGAGCGTCAGACGTACTGAGTCCACTTGCTGTTTAAGAGTCAAAGAACCACACAGGACGAGTGGCCTTGGGACGCAGATGAGACCTCTGTGCCCCACAGCCGCTGCTGTGCTCACTGTCGCCTTGGCCCTGAGGTCTTGCCGCTGCCGCTCCGCACCACACTTGGGGAGAAAGGTTGTGCCTTGAGGCCAGACTTCTTCCAGGGCCCACACAGCTCCCCAGGTGCTGGGGTCCATCCCCAAGGGTCTGGACTCACAGGGCCGTGCTCCACACACACACCTCGTGTGGGTCCACGGTACGTGACCCAGAAAGGGAGCTCGAGGGGACACAGAGCCGTGGACTGTGATGGAAGGGCGTTGAGTCCACCCAGTGGAAAACAGCAGCTGCTGCTGCTGCCTCGGTTTCCCCGAGCGTCCCAGGAGCCCAGCATAGATGATAAAACTCATCCACAGGAACGGGGCCCACTGGCGGGTGCGTGGCGAAGGGGCCCAGGTGCGCCTAGCACCAGTGGTCTTGGTCAGGATGGTGGTAGCTGTGCCGCGCTCGGCTGCCCGAGCCGAGGCCCAGAGTGCAGTGGTAGCCGTTGGGCACTCGGCGCAGGGGGTGGGACTGGGAGGTCAGGGAGGACACATAGGAAGTCCGGGAGGAGCGGCCTGAGTTGGTGGCCACAGCCTCCTCGAAAGTGAGCACATCCTCAGGCTGAGGGTGGGCAGTGGCCTCGCTGTCCAGGCGCTGCCCCAGGTAGGGGTCGGAGCCGATCCGAGAGCTGGGGACCAGGGGCTGGCTGAGGGGGTCTCTCTGGAGTAGGGCGTTGTGTTCAGAGAGGCCTCGGCTCAGCCGGCCAGGGGAGAAGGCGGGCAGGCCAGTCTGAGCTCCAGCGAAGTGCACGGGGGAGGAGTTGGCCGTCTTGTAGGTGATGCTGGGGCGCGGCGTCAGGGGGGTCTGGGGGAGCTGCCGCCGCCCGCCGCGGCCAGGAGTGCTAGCACCAGATGTGGACAGCAGGGGGCTCCCATTCACTGACCCACCACCCTACAGGAAAAGGGGACACAGCAGGTCCAGTGAGACACCCGGCAGGGGCGGCCTTGGTGCGGTGGGGGCGGGTGGGGGTGGGGCTGCCAAGGCATGCAAGGAGGCATAGGTGTGACTAGCCTCCAGTTGCTGGCTGGGGAGTGGCAGGTTCCAGGAGGGGACAAAGGCCGGTCTGTCCAGGTCGGAAGGAGTGCTGGAGAGCCGGGGAAAAGCCAGAGGGGATGAGGTTGGCTGGGGAGGAGCTTGGACTTGGACCCGGGAACAGGGACTGAAGGGGCACCAGGCCAAGTGTTGAGGGAGAAGCAGCCTCAGCTGCCCGGGCAAACCTGTCTTGGGGGTCCTGGCTCTGGCCCGGCCGTGGGCGACGTGGGGTGGCTGCCGAGGGAGGGCCTGGGCTGCAGGGGCTCCCGGCCCCCAAAGCGGTCGCATGAGTAGAAGCGCTGCTTCTCGGAGGAGGAGGAGGAGGGCTGCCTGCGCTCCTGGGACCGGCCCCGCTCCTGCCTGCGCTCCCGCCGGCCACCCTCGGGTGCAGCTCCGGGGGGCGGCCCGGGCCCCGGCCCCGCAGTGCTGCTGGGTGCTGGTACAGGGAGAGGAGAAGTCCCTGCTGAGCCAGGCAGGGAGCAGGGGCCTTCACCCCAGACCCAGTACTCAGGCTGGCAGAGTCCCAGGGGAGGAGCTGGGGCGGCGATCCTGCCTGGTGGCCAGAGCAGGGACACATTCCTGTGTTCTAGGCTGTCAGGGGGATTGTGAGGCACAGAAATCTGAGGGTCCCAACCCCCTCAGGTTGTCACACCCAGAGCTGAGGCCACTGCCCCTCGAGGACCCTCACACGCACCACCATCGGCATCCGCTGACAGGCTGGGCCCCTTCTCCAGGGACTTCTGCTTCCGGTCCCTGCGGCGGTGGCAACGGTGGTGGTGGTGGGTGGCAGTCTGGCCGGTGGGTGCACG
>PVIA01014014.1:0-29050 GCA_004024845.1 Tonatia bakeri
TCTTTCTTTCTTTCTTTCTTTCTTTCTTTCTTTCTTTCTTTCTTTCTTTCTTTCTTTCTTTCTTTCTTTCCCTCTCTCTCTCTTTTTTAATTTTTTTGAGAGGAGGTAGGGGAGAGGAGGAGGGACTTATGAAGACCCATTATTGTGAGTGCCCTGGCCACAGAGAATGCATCCTAGAATGCTTTCATTCTCCTTCTAGCATGCCCCTGCTTTCCTCTGCACCGGGACTCCTAGAGTTTCTTGTAGAGGGAAAGAAGATTAATGGCCACTGGAAACAAAGCCAGTTTGGGTCTAAATCTTAAGGTTTCAAGGGAACCTGGGACTCCCAGGTCCTCACATTCTGGACCATTCTACCAGTCAGTCATCTAGAAATGTCTGAGAAGCCCAGTCAGCTGAACCTGGAGCTAGTATGCTGCCTCAGCTGTTGACATGGGCAGAAGGATCATCAGGAAAGAGGGGAAAGAGCTGGGCTGCAACCAGCTGACCACCCAGGCTCACTCTCAGGGCTGCCTGCTGCTGGGCATGGTCTTGTCCTAGAGCCCTGCTGAAGTAGGGGGAGGGGGAAAGGGCAAGTCTGCCACTCAATTCTCCACAATACAGCTTGCATTTGGATAGTGGCTGTGTTCTGTGGGTTCCCTGTGTGCTTTCCACCATCCCTGCCTCCCATCTTGCTTATCTCCCATGTTCCGAAGGAGAGAGGCGAAGGCACTCCCTCCCTGTGCGTAGGGGACCAGGACCCAGCAGGCGGGTTGGTGGTGTGAAGGTGTAAGAGTGACTTGGCTTTCTCACCTGCCCCCTCCACCTGCTGCTGTGTGTGCTGCTGGAGGCTAGGTGGTGCAGGAAAGCTAGGGAAGTGGGTTTCTATGTGTGTTAAGTGGCTTCAGAAGCAGGCAGCGAGTCACCAGTTCTTCACCTGACCCATACCTGTGAGTCAGCCACAGGAACAATGGGGTGGAATCTTGGCAGGGGAGCGGGGGGACTGCTGGTCATCATAGAGAGAAGTAGTGTAAGAGCTGGATGATGATGATGATGATAGCAGTCTTGAATTCCGAGGCATTTTTCTTCCTTGCCTCTTTATTATCGTTGCTTCTGTTCAAACTCTCACCATACCTGGGAGATAGAAAACATCTATTTCCATCATTTACTCATGGAGAAACTAGGCCAAAGCTCATACTGTATGCATATCAAGAGGTAGGGCCAATAAGGAAATAAGAGGCATGACAGATATTTTATTGAATCCCTACTCTGTGCTGTTAATTTTATTTTAACTATGACTGTGATAATGGTACAATTATCATCTCATTTGACAGATGAGGATCTTGAGCATGCAGAGGAAAATTAACCTTCCCACAGGCCCAGCTCATCAATTCAAAGCACATGTTCTTAACCGTTAGACACTGCCCTCAGATCCAGTATGCAGTATTTCTGCCCTTCAGGTTAATTTGTGGTGGTCACTGAAATTGAAATGACTCATTTTCCTCTCTAGTAAGACACCGAAGTGCCGAGGGACAGAAAGGCTAAGGCACGTGTGTTCGTTTGCTTGGGTTGTTATACAGAATACCACAGGCTGGGTGACTGAAACAAAAGACACTTTTTCCCACTGTTCTGGAGACTGGAATTCCAAAACCAAGGTGCAGGCGAGGCTGCTGCCTGGTGCGGACCCTCTCCTTGGCCTACAGATGCTGCACTATCACTGTGTCCTCTCACGGCCTTTCCTCTGTGCACGCACAATTCTGGCATCTCTGCCTCTTCTGGTAAGGGTTAGGGTCCCTTCTTTACGGCCCAGTTTCACCTTGATTGCTTTCTAAAGGCCCTATCTGTGTACAGTCATATTGGGAGGTTGGGCTTCAACATATGAATGGGAAGAGGGTGGTTACAATTCACTCTATTTCAGTTGAAAATGCACAGGGGAAAGAAGAGAGAACCGAAGGAACAAAAGTAGACTTGTTACAGAATAGACCCATAGTGGGGGAGGGGGCCCAAGATACCATTACTAAAACAAACCCCCTCCCCCAGGGTATCTCTGTCACTGTGGATTCCTCACCTGTGGCCAGGTATTAGGAATGATGTCTCTCAGTGCCAGAGTATGGTGAGAAGGACAGGAATTATTTATTCAAAAGTTAAACAGATTTAGAATAATTGCAGAGTGTGGCTGTAAAATCTCAAAGTCCCTTAAAAACCTGCAACTACTCACACAGTCCTTCCTCCTCACCTTTGCCCAACCAAGCCAATCAGGGATGCCAATTCCCAGGGAAAAAATACAGAAGTCCATAACTCAGTTAGGCTTCAGTTCCTCCTGGTTGTCCACGCTCAGCCGGCAGGCTTCCTGTGGCTCCCAGCACCGTTGGCTGTGTCATCGCCTCCATCTCCAGCTCTTAATCCAAAACCACATGGCACCTTCTCACGGTCCACCAGTGAGAGTCCTTTCACCGCTTTCCTTTCTGCAGTGTCTCTCCTGCATTCTTCCAAACTGCTAAGAGAGAATGCTGCATGGCTGCTATATCATGCTTTCCTGTTTCCTAAGCCATGTGGTCAGAACCCCCAAAACCTCATGGTTAGAACCCAAATGGCTGTCATGCCTGGGTTTAAATCCCAGCAGGAATCTTCCTCTGTAACCCCATTTCTGACTCCTCCCACAATTGGCTACATCTGCCAGCACTCTCGCATTTTCAGCCTTTCTTGGCTGCCATAGTTAGTCCTGGCAGGCATGGCCCTGTGGCATGAAGTGAACCATCTCCAAGCCCTCCTGAAGGCTCAGATGCTGGAAGGGGAGCTGTCTCTCATTTACAGCATGGATTAAAGTCACACCCATCTCCCTAGCTAGTCTGCTATGGAAATGCAAAATGTTTCCCACATCAGGTATGAAGCTGTTCAGCTGTTGATATGCAAAATAACTCTCAATAGCTCTGTCCATGTCCAGACTTGTGAGGGTAGAGATATCCTACATTTTTATATTTCCTGGACACTCCAAGTTCTGGACCCTGTTTCAAATACTTCATTTGGGGGACCCTGGCTGCACCCCATTACAGAACCAAGCCTTCCTCCCCAAAGGGAACTACTGCTGTATTAGATGGCAGGGGCTTCTCCAGCAAACCTGGCTGTTATGTTACTGGGAGGGGGCCTGGCCCTGAGCTGGTCTGCCTAAGGCCAGCTATGTAGTGTAGGTTCTTGACTTCGTATAAGAAAGATTTCACAATACAAGAGCAGGTAACTGTGAAGATGTGTTTATTAAAGCCGGGGACAGTGAAAAGGAAGGGCTTAGCATAGTAGAAGGAACATGAATGCCTAGGCTGGGCTGCCTTAGTTTGCTGGGAAGTCAGAGAACAAGGGGTCTTATGGACGGGCTCAAGGGATTAGCCTGGGACAAGCTGCCAGTTGCCCAATTGCCTTAGAGTTTGGGAGATAGTGTCTATGAAAACAGAAGTAGAGGGGAGAGAAGGGAAAGGAAATTGCTCAGGCTGCTCCCCAGGGGGAGAGCAAGAACCGGGTCTTTCTTTTGTCTTGAGGCTTTTATCTCCCTCTTGTAGGGGGACTCTCAGGGGAGGCCTCAGGGGAGGGTTTCAGCAGGATATTCATCAGTTCTCCACGTGTGCCCTTTCAGGTCATGTTCTCCTCTGATTGGTCAGTGACAGGGCAGGGGGTCTTTAGTCATTGCAGTTGGTTCTGGCGTCGCCCACCTGGTTGTGCTTCTTTCCTGGGCCTGGAGCTGAAACACAACTGAGGCCTAGGAGGAAGGTGACCTTCTGTATCTCGCTGTGAATTGCTCAGCCACTGTGTTCAGCTATCTGTCTCAGTTGCCCTATTCCACTTGCCAAGGAATTTCCCTAGCTTCTTACTATCCTGTCTCACTTTCAGGGGGATCCACCAGGGGCTGGATCAGGGTGATAATGGGGCAAAAAGGATGTGTGAGCCCCATGTTTCAGTCTCCTATTTCTCTTGCCTTATTGGTTGTCTAAGTTACCCCAGGGCCAGCCTGGAACCCTCCACAGGTGAGCCCTGCAGGGCAGACACCCTGCAGAGAGCCTGTAAGGAGTGGTGTGTGTCCTGGGGTGCCAGCTAAAGCCCCACTCAGGTATTGTAGCCTCCCACTAGTGACCAGAGCCCTCCTTGAGGAGTGAAATAGACCTGAAGAGGAAGCAGAACAATGCTATGAGCAGTCTCTCCTGGGCTACCTGCTGACCCTTTGGGTCAAGGGGGCCCAAATGAGGGGGGTCTTGTGTTTTCACCTTGTACTTTTCCCAAGGAAGTTCTAGGAAGGTGGGGCTCATGTGTCTTATTTAAGGGGAAGCGTCCAGTAAGGCTTCACCTCTTTCACGAATTTGCTACTGGAGTCCTTTCTTCAGGGCACCTTTGAGAGGGGGAAAAGAGATGGCCATGTTCCAGTGACTGGCTATGGCCCAGAGGGGACAGGAATGTCTCCAGCTTGTGCCCCTGGAGCTGTCCTGCACGTGCCCCTGCGCCAGAGCCCTGCTTTCTGCAGAACATCCAGATGCTACGTTCTACCCTCTTCTTGCTGCAGCTTCCTGCCTTGTTCTGCTTTTTCCAGAATCAGAAGACGTAAAGCCCAATTAAAGGTGGCTTTTCTTTGGGGTGACTGCCTGGGCCAGGAAAGAGGTCAAAGCTGTGGGCTGAAGTGATGTTTGGGGGTTGGCTGTAGATTTCAAACACCCATGTTCTTGCCTGAGGCTAAGTGACGCAGGTTTGTTTCAGATTTTGCATTTTCTGTGGTGACAATCCTTCCCCAGGACAACTACCCACTCCCCCCGCACCATCACCCGCTGTCCCCCACCCCCACCCCAGCCTGTGTGGCTGAAGGAAGAGATGTCTGAAGAGAAAGCTGTGACTGCCAGTCTCAGAAAATTCCCTGTTGGTTGGTTTTAATCTATGGTAGAAAACCTCCACATTATTCTGCCTTCCTGGAATGTGACAGGTATTAATAACCCTATTAGCTGCAATCCCATCCGGCGCTATTTACACAGGCGGTGTCTGTGTCGCTGCAGCCACACAGTTGCAAGGGACTGTGGACGTTCAAAGCTAACGAGACTCTGGCTTCTGTTTTTCTCCTTTGAGCCCAGGGTGTTGACAAATTAGGTTTTCGGAAGGAGATTCCCCCATCCCCACGTGCCATGCTGCTTATGGACCTATGCCAAGTGCCTCCCAGCAGTTCTGAGGTGGTTTCATAACTTTGAGGAAGGCCACGTGCCCGTTCTCCTGCTGCTTCCTCTGCCTGAAGGGTTTCACCCTCCCCACCCTCCCTTCCCTGCATCTGTAAAGCCTTTCCATCCTTCAAGATCTGGTTCAAAGTCACCTCTTCCTTGAAACCTCCCCTGAGACCCTCAGCTGAAAGTAAACTTCTCCCTTAAACACTGACAGCCTTAGTCTGTAGTTCACCAGTGATGCTAACCACTTTCTGGTCTGTGTTCTGCGTGGCTGTCTTACCCCTCCTCCCAGCTGGGAGCAGGAGCACTGCAGGCATTGTGCCTCCCCGCATCCGCACCCTGCTTTGCCTGTGGAACACAGATGAGCCCTGCCTGCGTGGTGAAGGGAGCTGGCCAGTGCAGTGGGGAGTCAACACAGCAGAGGCGCCACAGCCCTGCTGAGCTTCCAGCCTGTGGGACTGTTGGAGGGACCCTTCATCCACTGGCACAGAGATAGAGAGTGAAGGGTGCTGATGACTGAGGCAGGTGAGTGACACAGAAAGACCTTCAGAAGGACAAGGCTGTAAGAGAATCTAAAGTGTTAGCAGGAGTGAGGCTGAAAGGGCAGAGTCTGAATTTTTCAGACTGATATGAACAGGTTTTCAGACTAGTAGCACTGGGCTGGACAGGGAAGAGAAAGGGGGTTTGGACAGCACTGATTTTTGAAGGGATTGCTACTAACCCACATGGTACCTTTGTCTGTGTCTAGTCTTCTCATGACAATGACCCACTGTAGATAATTACTAGGAGAGTTAAAAAAGACTCCTTTATTCAGGGTGACACAGCTCCAGCTAGGTCAGATTGTATGGCAGAGTGCTGGCTGGGTTTTAGCCCCACACTCATCTTCCTCATCATTATGGGTTCGCTACCACCACCACTGAAACAGCAATCTTCTATTATGAATCTGATGATTAATTGAAGGTTGGCTGTGCTCAGCTGGGCAGTTGTGCAAATCTTCGGAGGCTCATTTGCCTGGTCTGGGCGGCACAGCTGGGGCAGTCCATCTCTGTCCCACAAGTCCTTCATCTCTCTCCTGGGGAAAACAAGCTAGTCTGAGTCTAGTCTTTCATGACAATGGCCCACTGTAGCAAGTGCTTTTCTTTTTTCTTGTTTTAATCCTTACCTGAGCACATGCTTATTGATTTTAGAGAGATGGGAAGGGAAGGAGAGAGAGGGGGGAGAGAAACATCAGTATGAGAAACATTGATTGGTTGCCTATTGCACACACCCCTATGGGGACTGAACCTGAAACTCAGGCATCTGCCCTGACCAGGAATCAAACCCATAGTCCTTCAGTTTATGGGATGATTCTCAAACCAACTGAGTTATACCAGCCAGGAAGGCCCAAGTGCTTTTGAAGTCCTTGGCTATTACATTGGCTAATGTTCCACTAGACAGAGCAAGTCACCTGGCCAAATCTCAAAAAGCAAGGAAGTATCATTTGCCTCTGGTGAGAGGAACTTCAGTGTCACAAGGTAAAGGGTGAAGAAGTGGGCCATTCATGCCTAAAGGTACCCTGTATAGGACACAACATGCCTGGCCGTATGGTACAGCCTGCCCGGCACAGAGGTGCTTTCTGAGCCCTGAATCTCCTGGCCCAATCTGAATTTGTATCGTATTCTGTGTCTGCCTCAAACATGTGACCTTCCATGTTGGGTGTGATACATACACGGTCTTGCTGTCTGTGATTTTTGTCTCTTCCCACCAATATCCAAGCTCTGTCTCATGGTAAATCATCCTCTGACTACTTTGGGCTGCACCCTCACCTCTCCTGACCCCTTCATGCATTCCTCTCACATGGCAAGGTGATGCCAGGCCATGACGTGGTCCTAAAGTGTGGTCAGGAGGAGTTAGGAACTACAAAAAGGGGGAATGATAAGGAAGTGGGAGAAGCAAGTATTTTCCAGAATTCACAGATCTGAGGATCTAGTCCACTTCTCCAGTCTGATGCTGGCAGATATTTGAACTGACATACAAAGGTCACTGTGGACTCATCTCCAAAATACCTCTTGGCTGTATGTCTCAGGGGCCTAGACATGTGATGTCTGGAAGTCCTCCCCGATGTCCATAGACTTTGAAATGTACTCTGATTCTGCTCGGCATTATTGCTGTGTTTGTTGGCCAGCTCCATTTTATGTTTAAACAAGCCAATTTTCCTTTTATCCTGAAGAAGACATGTACTCACTGTGTGTGTGATATCCCCATTAAGGAAAGAAATGGAGACCCATTCTTCCTACAAATGCTTCTATTGTGAAGCAAAGAATCCCAACATTTAATCCTTGATGTCTGGACCCCACTTTATAGCAGACCCCCTTTTTGTGCACTTACTTTCTCTCAATACACACAATTCTTTCTTGATGGAAATACTTGTATGTTTTCTCAGTGGACACTTTGGGGAATGAGGCCCTTCATGCTGCTTTTTGGGTTATTACACTGTCACATTTTACCGCTTTGCAGAAAGAACATATTAAGCAAAACAGAGTTCTCTGGAGCAGGGATGGTTATTGTTAGAGAAACAATACTTGGAAAATAATTCCCCCCAATTTTGTCTTTATCTTTTCTCTGCTGAGTAAAGAGAGGAACAATTTATTAACAGGAGGCAGAAAATGTTACTACTGCTTATGGGCAATGGAGGCTTGTGGGGTTTGCAATATATGTGTTTCAGTGGTTGAGGAGGCAAGATACTTTGGGAACTGGAACAAACATGAATTCCCAGTAGGGAAGGGTTGCTAAGAAAAAAGCCTCATTTGAATTTCGCAAAGGTTTTGAAAATCTTGGTGGTGGTCCTCTACTGTTTGTATTTCAGACCCTTATTTTTTCAACTGCTGTAGCTGGTAGAGGAAGGAGGTTTGGGTAAGGGAAGAGGACAGTTCTTGCTTTTGTGCCCATAAGCCAAACCCCACCTGGTGCCCATAAACCAGGCTGACCCACCGCATCTCAAGTGATCTTTATGACAACTAGCTTAGAATCTACTGCCTTGTTTCCAAGTTCAAGCTCGTCCTCAGACTTAGTGCTAGATTTTGGTTTCCTGTTTTGTCAGCTACCTCTGTGGCTTGAATACGCATTACACTCACACCTCTGGCTCATGATACTGTCAGCTGCTCTGGATCACACTGAACCCAACAAACACTTCCTTGGCTGTGGCTCACATGGTCAAACATTGGGGTGATTTCCCGAGCCCCATTCTGAGGGAGGACAACTGCTTGGCCAACACATGTAGGGGAAGTGACTTCCAAGGGGCCCAGTAAGTGCAAAGTAACTTGCATATTAGACTGTAGAAAACTAAATTGAAAGTAAGGTCCCAGGTCCCTTAGGTCCCAGATATAAGTTTTAGGAGATAATACAAATTCCTAAAGCTGCACAGTGTATCCTCAGTTTTGTACTGCCTTGAGCCAGCACTGAAATCATCTCATCAAAACTAAACCAGCCACCACAGGAGGCATTTGGATGTTAAACAGTCAAACGGGAGATCCTGGGCTTGACGAGATCAGGAGAAGGCGTACCTGGGGTCTGCCTATAACTGAGGTTTAAGGTGTATCCCAGTCAAGCAGGAGTGTACGCAGGAGCCTTACCCAGCTCCATAGGAAGGGCCTGAGTGACTCCATTAATGAAGCAAAAGATATTGGAATCCAATTGTTGATGGATCATCACATGCCAGGAAAACTCTCAGCTGCATTGACTGGGTGGGCAGGGGGTATCATTTTGAACTTCTGAAGTTAATGAACTATGGCCTGAAATTTACAGCTTGGTCGTGAGTGTTATGGATTTAACTCCAGAGCACAACTCTGGGAAGCTGGCACTCCCGTGGTCTCTGAGCAGGCCAGAGACCCTCCAGGATCTGGATTTTGTATTCTCCTGTTTCCCTGCAGCCCGAGAGACATGTTGCTTTATATGGGCACCCTTGGTGCTTCGTGGGGAGAGACATTTGCTTCTTAATTCTGTTGCAGATACTGTTGCACAGAACAATGAAAAAGATGGACTACAGCTATAGTCCTACTAGTTCTGATTGGCTTGGAAGAACCTAGAAAATCAGTAAGTACCTGTGTAGGGTAGATGGAGGATGGGTATTTTCTCAAGCTCCTGATTTAAAACATCATTTTTTTTTATCAGTGCAAGTTCATTTATTAACGAATTTAGTCCACAAAGAGATTTTGAGTTCTATAAGGGAAAAGGAAATGAGAGTTCATGAAGGTTACCCTGAAATCTTGTTTGGAAAATGGTTGTGTACACATATACTCAAACAGCACCCATTCCAAAAAAACATACAAACAAACAAAAAAACCCAACTCTTACAATATAAAACTAGACAAACAGAGAGGGGAGGAGAAAGAGATTTTCTACATATGAAAAGAGAACATAAATAGTAGTCAAGAAATACATTGTATATAAATAATTAATAAGATATAACAATGCTTCATTAAAAACAATGTTTCGTGTATAAAGGCATAATGAAGACTCTGGCTTCCACTGAGTGAAATGAGCAGCTGAGTTAAGTTTTAGCAGGGTCACACATTGAAAACAGACTGCAGGGTTCTGGGGGCAGGGATGGTAGAGCCCATTGGGAAGTTATTGCAGGATCCCAGGTGTCTTTGAGGTGGGTGACAATATTAAAGGGGTGAGTGACAGCAATGAAGGGGTGAGAAATGACTGACTTTGGGTCCTTTGTGAAGGCTGAACCAAAGGATTCCCCAGCAGATTGGTTGTGGGGTATGAGAGAAGGGGAGTTAAAGATAAATTTTAATTTTTTAGCCTGAGTAACAAAGAGTGAAATTGCCATTACTTGAAGTGAGAAAGAGTATAGGCAGAAAACATTTGGGACAGTAGTTTAAGGGTTCCATTCTGGTAGTTTGTGGTGTCTATTGGCTATAGATGTAAAGGTTACAGATACAGAGTTGGATACACAGGCTTGGAGCTCAGGAAAGAGTTGTGTCCTAGACATATAAATTATTTTCAATATCCATGCATATCAATGCTCTATGGACACCCAGAAGAATATCCCTCTTGTCCCTCCTCCCTCTCTTCATCTTCCTCGCCATTTGAGTGTATATTAATTGCCAGGCTTCATGCCTCAACTCATTTGGTCCTGACGACAACCCTGTGAAGTAGGGACAATTCTTATTTCCATTTTACAGATAAGGAAATGGAGGCACATCTAATGTAGATTGCTATCAGACTTCCAAAAAGAAAGTGAGGTAGCTTACAGTAAAGTATGTGGGTAAAAATTCATAAAACTATTAATACAAGGATAACATATTTAAGGTCAAAGAATCAATGGGGGTATAATTGTAGCAGAATATTTAGACTAAGTATAACAAGCCTTCTACAGAAAATACATACCCCTGAGTTTCTTGGCAGCAGAAATAAAAAGGGAAGCAGCATGAGCATCAGTTTGTCAGGAGGGATGAATTCTTCTTAAGTGCTTGGTTATTTAGTTTTTTAAATAACTTCTCCTGGGGGAGTAATATATATTCTTGGAGGGATTCTTAGGAGGCAAATAAGTTACAAAAAAGATTGAAATTGGTTAGATTATTTTCTTTTTTCTTCACCATGTTAATCAGTAATCATTTCTTAAGTGATGATATACGTAAGACACCATGAGAAATACGAAGATGTATCAGACAATATTGGCCTTTAAGTGCCTTTTTAAGTACCTTATGATCTAATTTAAAGACCAAATATAACCTTAAATGAAGCAAAGGCAGCACATAATAAACAGACAAAGACATATTTTATTCTGGTTCTCATGGGGCCTGAACTGTAAAGCCAAACTTCCAGGCTTCAGATTCAGGCACCACCGCCTGCCAGTGCAGCAAGTAGCTTCACCTCTCTGTCAGGTGCTTTTTTCCCCTCTGTTTCTGTCAGTTTCTTCAACTAAAATATAGAGATGCTAGCAATAGAAGCTGCTTCAAAGTGTTGTTGTGGAGATCAAATGGGTTTATAGTATCAGCAAACTGCATGGTACAGTGCACAGCACATGATAAGGTCTCCAGAAGTATTTGCTATGGTTGTTAAAGGGCCAACTGTATGTTCAGAGGAGTGGTCCGGTCACTGTGAGTTGTTCAGGAAAGCATCACGGTGGTGGTGAGACTTGAGTTAGATCCCGAAGCCTCCTATGTGTAGATGCATATACCTTCTGGAACTTTATAATTGGTTGATGTCACCAGGGTCTCCACCTCTATCACCAAGGTGACCATCACCCAACTTTTCCAGCTGTGTCTTCTGGTAGCAGCTTCTAGAAGGTGATGGGGGTATAGAAGTGACATTGTTAAGTGCAGCTTAGTTAAAAGAGGCACCCCATTAGATCAGAATCATTTTGCAGAGACCTAGAGTTAAACAAATGACAACAGGGAGAGTTAGTTACTCCTTCCAAACTGGCTACAACCCCATCCTTTTCATGCCTAGACTACAGGCAACAGAGATTCACAGTGGGAACAATTATGTGCATACAGTAGTTATCTGGAGCTCCAAAGTCCCAGTCCCACTACTTCCAGGGTCTGGGTTCTCAGGCCTTACCTATAGGAGGGTCCCTGAGGTCCATTCATAGGAATGGTAAGGAAACTTCCATGAAGGGGTTTGGCCTCTCTCTGGCCTCGGTCAGACCAAGAGCCTCGCACACATCATCTGAAAAGCAGGACCATGGTCAAGTCAAACCAGTAATTTTGTTCAGACTCAGAGAGCCAAGGTGAGAAGAAGGGAGTGCTCTAGTGTGAAGTGGGAGTAAAACAAAGGACAGGGGAGTAAGGTTGAGGTACAGAGCAGGAAGAGTAAGGTGTTTGTGAGGGCAAGTGGACCTGGAATTGCATTTTCTGGAGTCCCTGAACATTACTGAGAGTAATTTCTGTTCTTTTTTATAAAACGAACCTGAACAGCTATATAAAGAATATCTGGAAATGGTTTGCAGGTTAGCTGATGGGGCCCTCCCAGCGCAGGGCAGTGCTCCTGCCAAGTGGCCAGTGTGCTCTCTGCCACGCCCCAAACACCCCCGGCACACGGGCGCCACAGCAGTGGGTGTTGCATTCAGCGATGCCCTGCTCCATTCGTGTTCTCTGAAGCAGAACACGTGTCTGTGGTTCACTGGAGACAGCTGCTCAGGCGGGTCTAGGAAATGGGAAACAGACGGGCAGTGATCACAGGCAGAGGTACTTTCTAGAAGCGGGGACCTTCTGAAGCTTGTGGCTGCAGCTGCAAACACAGCTTGGGGTTAACACGGCCTTAAAAGTAAGTGCTAAGAACGTATCAGACCTTCAGAGAGTTAGGCCACCCTAACAGTGTACGAACCACAAAAGGGAGCCAAGAAAAGGCAAGTGGGACTTTTCAACTCTTTTTCCTGGAAGAATTGCACCCTCTAGGAAGCTCTTCTCCCTTCCCCTGCCTGATTACTCCTATGTGGGCATTATACACTTGGGGCTGGAGCAGGAAAATGAGGACTGTGATGATGTTTAGCCTGATGGACTTCGCAAGGGACAATTCTAGGAAGATGTTCCTACCTTACTGCCCATTTGTGTAAAGCCCCAGCTTTAGGTGAACAAAGCAGACCAGATGTGAAGCTGGGGGCTGGAGCTCATTGAAAAGACTAGGCTGGGATATTCCATGGTCTAAAGTTGAGTGAGTTGGCTGGACGGGGAGGAGAAACATATAAACCCACAGCCTTAAAAAGAGACAAGTATCACAATTAGTAAGAATAAATGACAACATGGAGTTCAAAGGTCAGTGTAAAAATCATAGCACAGAATGGGGCCAAATGGAGGCAGTACTGGGATACAGTCCATCTGGGGTGATCATCAGGAAGAACAAATGGGGTGTTTGTGCCTGATTTTACTCCTGGAATGTGGAAGATGGGTGTGGGTTGGCTTAAAGGCATAATGGTGGGTGGTTGTTGACACTAGCCAGATCAAAATGTACCTGCAATGCTTAGAATGGGTCACACCTGGCCACTAAGCATAAAGGGCATCAGAGTCTGGCCAGCTCCTGGCAGCCCCCTCCCATCCTCCATCTGTGCTGAGTGTCAATACCAGTTTTACTTTTATTCCTGGGCTTGTACTTGTTCCATGCTGCATCTCCTCAATGAATACTAATGGAACTCCAGATTGTTTTAAGTGAAGATCTGAGCAAGACACCTGCTTTCATCTTGTCAAGAGCTGTCATTTCCGACAGAGGTTTTTGGAGTTTCCTTTCTAACAGATTCAATGCAAACTCCTCTCTACACAGAGCTGCATATGTATTGCTGGCACTGGGCAATTGCAAAGCAGTCCACATGGAAAAGAAATGATCCTTGGCTTCCTGCCCCCACTGTGGTCACTGTCAACAGAGAATTCTCATGTAGGAGGACAGAGGGAATGAAGAAGGAAGCAGGCAGGGAAGCAGGTCAGAGGGCATCTCTTAGAAGGTGGTGGAAGCTGGGGTTCTCCTTCTTTTGCAAGGCTGTTTTGATCATTTTAAATGTCATTTCCATTATTTTCATAGCCATGAGGCCTTTAAGGTTTATAAGAATGGCTTCGTGACCATTTGAACTGCTTCTTTAATTACCATCTTTCCTTGTTTCATTACGTTTTGCATATAAATGCTATACATACATAGTTGCTATGTACATATACAGACGTAGTTGAAATTTGTAGTTGCTATACAAATTTCTTCTTCATTGTGACTCTGCTCTACTCAAAAACCTTCCCTGGCTCTGATGGCATCTCAGGTAGCCTCCAACTAACACTCTAACTCTCCTTCCTACCCCAAACTTTCAATCCCATCTATTGCTTCTGCCTGCTCTTACCTTGCCCTTACCAGCTGTAGGGGCTGAAGGTCATCTTCTTGCATGTTCATTGACATGCTTCCTAAACCAATGAGAGACAGGCCTGCATTAATGGATTTGCCTTCCCACTGGTGAGCACAGTCTGGATTCATTCTTTACTCAGTGCAACACATCAGGGCCTTTCTCCTCCATCCCCAACCGTGTGATGTTAACGTCATTGTCCTCACACTCCAGATGGTTTGGAAAGACCGGAGTCTAGAGTAAATAGAAACTTATCTTTTTTTCTGACATAGAGTGTCTAGCTCAAAACCTGTCTCCAATTCTATGGCACATAGTAGAATGTAAATTTAAGAACTAGGGACAAATAGTTTAATACTGGCATTCAGACATCTTTGTCATCTTGGGCTAGTTATTCAACCCAGTTCTTATTTCCCCATCTATAAAATTAAGGTGAGCATGGTACCTACTTTATAAATTTGTGGTAATTAACTGAGATAATAGATATGCAGTATTGTTAGCATGAAGTAAGCCACACAGGTAAGTACTCAACAAATATTAGTAATTATTACACTATTTCTCAATTGTCATTGATTGAGTCAATAAATACAATAAGCAAGGCTTAATGTAGGCATAGATAATTTATTGTGATTGAACAGTCTTTTTCCTTCTTCAGATACCCCACCCCAAGCACAAATTAAGTAAATCTCACAAAACAGCATATTTTCTTTCTTTTCTGACTGACCACTCCGCAGGAAGTGTGTTTTCAGGTAAAGGCACTGCCTCTCAGGCAACCTGCTGGCCTACCGGATGTCCCTGATTTATCCACGAGAACATCTTCCTCTTGCTCACTGGTGATGGTGAGAAGGGACGAGTAACATCTGCTGAGGCCCAGCTCTCCTGGGGCCAGCCAGCTGCCCTGCAGCAGAGGCAATGCTTTGCGGTAATTGTCCACAACACTCGGGTTCCTGGGGAGCCTTTGGCAAGGGAGCAGGCCAGGGCTGAGTGGGCTGAGACAGTCAAGGGCAGGGCTGGTGGCTGCTGGTCCAAGTGGCCCATCTGTGAGGCTGTCCCGAGGGCAGGAAGCAGGCTTCATGTAGCCCATTCCCAGGAAGGCACTTTGTTTTTTCTTTTGCTAAAAACAAAACAAAACAAAAACACAGACTGATGCAAACCTAAACTCTCCTAGTTAGTATAAGATGGGGTTGGGGTATATTACATTGGTGGCTTTGCTGTTGTATTTGTCTGTGAAGAAATTATTCTAGGTTCCATTGAAATAGGGTCTGAGGACCAGTCTCTCTGCAGAAGCACTGTATCTTTCTAAACCCAGAAGGTTTTCTTCAGGATTGAAAGTTCTCCTCTGGGCTCTGGGCTCTGGAAAACTTCTGTCTCATCCTTCTATCCTTCTAACCTTATCCTTCTATCTTCACTGAACCCTCTGGGTTCGCTCTCTTCTCTGTCTCCTATTTTAATTCACAGCTAGATCAGGGTCTGCTCCATATTAACTATTAATTTGATACTCCTTCAAAATGGAATTTGTCCCTCCACCCCATGTATTTTACCTTTTGGACTAATTTATCAAATAAAATAATATAAAAATAAATGGAACAAAACACAGAAGATATCTGCCCTCCTTCCCATGCCCACATCTCACTCCCTTCTCCAGAGGCACTTCGGCTACCATAAGTAAGGATGGTGTGTGACTGGCATGCAGACTTCCTCTCTCCATTTATATCTATATGTCTATTCATGCCTATGTGAGTTAGAGAGTTTGTTTGTGTTTAATTTAGTTTTTATTTTTATAAAAGTTTTATATGTATATAGTTTAGAGCACAGGTGGCAAACACAAGGCCTGCAGGACAAATCTGACCCTCCACCTTGTTTTATCCGGCCCAGCACCTTGTTTCTACCTGGTGGCAGCACTGAGTTCTTGCTTAACTGTTAAGGAGTAGTTACATTTATACAGTCCTAAAATTACATTCACCCTTTGAAGGCAACAGCAAGACTGATGTGGCCCCCAGTGAAAATGAATTTGACACCCCTGGTTTAGAGAGTCAGCTATTCCTTCAGGTTTATGATGAAAAACTGAAGTCCTTCACACCTCCCTCCATCCTTTTCCCTCTTTCCAGAAATAGTCAATCTCTAGTCTCTTAGCTGATTCTTTGGGTACTTAACCCACATTGGTAAATACAATTCTTATGTTACTATTTCTTGAGTTTTTGGTTTCAGGTATGATCTCTTGACTCTCCATATGGGAAATGAGGATTGGGCTTTCTCCCTGGTCCCCCACTGCACCACATTGAAATTTAGGTTTTCGTTATAACTATGCTATGCCCTGTGATACCCTGTGTCTACTTTTCCTCTTTTAACATGCTGTTCCTTGGAGTTAATAATTGCCTTGCTTATTTATTTTTCCCTGTTATTATCAATAATTCAACCTCAGGTACTTCCTCAGTTGCATATACTTTCTCTCGATATGTTCAACCATATTAGATATTTAGTCAGTTTAATCTTTCTGAGATCTCTCGAGCCTTCTGACCTGCTTCACTGTGAACTGAGCAATCTCCAGGCCTGTTCCACAGCTATCTTCCTGGGCTGTGCTTTCCCCATCATCCTGGGAATGCCCTTTGATTTTCCCTTATATATAATTCCATGTTTTTAAAATATATTTTATTCATCATGCTATTATAGTTATCCCATTATTTCTCCCTTTTATTCCCCTCCACCCTGCACTACCCCTCCCCCACCCCCAGCATTCCACTCCTCCTTAGTTCATGTCCATGGGTCTTCAATATAAGTTCTTTGGCTTCTCCATTTCCTATACTATTCTTAACCTCCCCCTGTCTACTTTGTACCTCCTGTTTATGCTTCTTAGTCCCTGTACCTTTTCCCCTATTCTCCACCCTCCACCTCCCTACTGATAACCATCCACATGATCTCCATTTCTGTGATTCTGTACCTGTTCTAGTTGTTTGCTTAGTTTTTGTTTTTGTTTTGTTTTGAGATTTGGTTGTTGATAGTTGTGAATTTTTGTAATTTTACTCTTCATATTTTTTGTCTTCTTTTTCTTAGATAAGTCCCTTGAACATTTTTTTACAACAAGGGCTTGGCGATAATGAGCTCCTTTAACTTGACCTTATCTGAGAAGCACTTTATCTGCCCTTCCATTCTAAATGATGGCTTTGCTGGAGAGAGTAATCTTGGATGTAGGTCCTTGCCTTTCATGACTTTGAATAGTTTTTTCCGGCCCCTTCTTGCCTGCAAGGCTTCTTTTGAGAAATCAGCTGACAGTCTTATGGGCACTCCTTTGTAGGTAACTGTCTCACTTTGTCTTGCTGCTTTTAAGATTCTCTCTTTATCTTTAATTTGGGTAATGTAATTATGATGTGCTTGGGTGTGTGCTTCCTTGGGTCCAACTTGTTTGGACTCTCTGAGTTTCCTGGACTTTCTGAAAGTCTATTTCCTTCAGATTGGAGAAGCTCTCCTTCATTATGTTTTCAAATAAGTTTTCAATTTCTTGCTGTGCCTCTTCTCCTTCTGGCATTCCTATGATTCTGATGTTGGAACATTTAAAATTGTCCTGGAGGTTCCTAAGCCTCTCCCCATTTTTTTTTGAATTCTTGTTTCTTCATACTTTTCTGGTTGAATGTTTATTTCTCCCTTCTCCAAATTTTTTATGTGAGTCCTGGTTTCCTTCCTGTCACTGTTGATTTCCTGAACATTTTCCTTTATTTCATTTTTCACAGCCTTCCCTTTTTCCTCTATTTTGTGATGATACTCAACCATTTGTGTGAGCATTCTGATTACCAGTGTTTTGAACTTTGAATCTGATAGGTTGACTATCTCTTCAATAGAGATAGGGCCATATTTATTTGTCTCAGTGCACCTGTTACATTGTAAGGGATGGAGCTGTAGGTATATGCCAGCTCGGGGCAACCCATATAGCTGCATTGTTTTGCTGTATGTCAGGGAGGGGTCCATGAGGGAACAATGCTACTTGCTAGGCTCTCAGCCAGCTTTCAGTCACTTCCCCCACTACCCACAAGCAAATTGGGCTGATTCCTGGGTGGGTGGTTTTGTGTACATTATAGGACCTTGTGGGTCTCTCCAATAAACTCTCCTGCGAGGATGGGGTTTTCATTCACTGCTGTAACCCCTACAGGTTTTTACAGCTAGAGGTTTGGAGGCTTTATTTCCCCATACTGGAATCCTCGGTTGTGCAGTCTGTCTTGCTCCCCAGTTGTTCTTCCTGGTTTATCCTTACAGAAATGTGGGACTGCCTAGTCTGCCAACGGCCGTCTCACCCACACTGGTCCTCCTGCTACCACCCTGCTGGGTGTCCTCTCTAGCCTGGCTGCCTATCTCCACCAATCTATTTCTTCTTTAATACCTTGGTTGTTGGACTTCCATACAGTTTGATTTTCTGTCAGTTCTGGTTATTTTTGTTTTTAAATTTCTTGTTGTCATTCTTTGGTTGTGTAAGGAGGCACAGTGTATCTACCTACACCTCCATTTTGGCCAGAAGTCCTGATTCTGTGTTTTTTGAAACTAATATATTTCTATTATTTGAATTGTTCCTTATTTGGGGAGTGCTCATTCTTCAATTGCTTCCTTAAAGAAGATATATAGAATTATCCCATTCACTTATTTACTCATTCATTCAATTTCATTGAACACTTATTAAGAATTCTAAGAAAAAACATTTTTTAAGTGTTGGGCACTGCTCTAGGCATTTGAGACTCATTAGTGAAAAAAAATCCAAGATCCCTGCATTTGAGGATCTTACATGCTAGCAGAGAAAGTCTGATGACAAAAATAAACATAATGAATAAAAGGATTACATAGTGTTTTAGAAATCGGCAAGGGCCAAGGAGAAAATAAAAGCAGAAAAGGATGAGGGCATCAGGCAGTCATGCCCCCAACATCTGTGGAGCCTGAGCAAGAGTTCAGGTGAGAGAACCCATTTAATTGACATCACATGTGACTTATGTTATCTCTAGACCTACATATACACAAATACAAAGTTAAGAGCAATATGAATTGTCACATATTGCAAATTATTCCTTAGCTGCCATGTGCAACTGCTGTGGTTAACTCTTGAATTTGTGAGTACTTTGAACCATAACTTGGAATTCAAATAGAAATAAGAAAGTGGATGTACAGCACCACTGGAAAATGTTACTTTTTTATGTAAGAATCTATTTCATTCATACTATGTGGGAGAAAAGATTTAGCAAGTTAATTAATTTGTCTCTTACTGAAGTGTTTCTGCTGCTCAGATCCTCCCTGTACTCCAAAGCAGTGTCCCTCTTTGGTATTGGCAGTAGCCCAATCCACAAACCTTCATGCATTCACAGTTTCCTTTTATTTCAAGGATATAGGGAAAGAGATGGAGAGATGCATTTTGGGGGACTGAATAGTGTTATTCATGAGAGTGAGTGCTTACAGTGATAGAAAGTGCTGGGTCAGCTTGAAGGACCAAATTCCAACAGGCAGAAGTGTCCATATTCTTTAAGTGTGTGTGTGTGTGTGCATGTGCACAAGTGTGAGTTACGCTGGCTCCTACAAAGCCTAGGCCATGTCACCTGTTACATTGTAAGGGTGACAACAAGGGTCCTGTTGCCTGGATCTAGTGGTGCACTGGGATCATGAGTGCTGGGATAGAGTCAGAGAAAGTTAGGGTAGCCTTGCTGAGAAGCTGATATGTGAGAAATGTCTTAAAGGGTACAGCAGTTAGCCATAATATTACTTTGGGGAAGAATATTTCATACAGGGAGAGTAATTAGTACAAAGTGCTGAAGGCACATTTATGTGTCTTTAGTATAAATTCACATTTAATTGATAGATTGTATATAGAATTCTACAAAGAAAAAAAGTTTAAGAAATTTTAAAGAAAATATTCCATTGCATCTACCTTCTATTATGCAAGTCTGTAGGGTCTTCTTTTTTCCTTACCATGTGCCATGCCATGCTGGTGTGGCAGCACAGAACAAAATGGGAAACTCCCAGCCCTCGTGGAGCTTATATACTAGTAAGGGGGAAAGACCATATATATGGTGGTATATTAAATGATAATAAATACAAAGGAGAAAAGTAAAATGGGAAGGAGGAACATGGAATTCTGGTAGATGGGAAGCTGGGATGGATGCCATTTTAAATAAGGTGATCAAGGAGTGCCACACCAAGGTGACATTTGAGTTAAATCATGAAGGAGCTAATGGAATAAGTGATGCTGAGACCTGGAAGAAGAGTATTTCAAGCAAAAATGTAAGAGCTTTCAGGACATAGAATGCCTAGTGCGCTCAAGGGACAAAAGTGTGACTGGAGCAGAGTGAGCAAAGTGGCCAGCAGGAGAGATGAGGTATGAGCAGTAAGAGGAGTCACATCATATAAGGCCTAATAGGCCATCGAACATACTTTGGTTTTGTTTTTTTTTTTTTTTTTTTATAGTATAAAGAAAGAGGGAAGATTTATTAAGTGATAGTACACTCCACAGAACTTGGGAGCGGGTCAACTCTGTGCAGAGATTGACCCATACTTTGGTTTTTACTCAGAATCATATAGGAAACATTTGGCCAAATTCTGGTTCCTTTTGAAGTTAGGACCAACAGAACTTTTTGGTGGTATGGGCATGGGTACGTGTGAAATAGAAAAGACTCAGAATTGGTTACAATTGTTTGTTTGTTTGTTTGTTTATGCAATAGAAAAGAGGAAAGTTTCATCCAAAGAGTTGGGCAAAATTTGAGCACTTGCATATGTGGAGAGGGGTGGTGGAGGCTAGAAAACTGGCCGTTGGATTGAGCAACTTGAAAGTCATAGTGTCCTTGAAGAAAGCGGTTTCAGTTCATTTGTGCAGCAATGGCCCTAACTGGGTACATTCAAGAGCAAACAGGCAAGAGGAAATTAGAGCCAGTTGAATCAATTATTTCAAAGAGTTTAATTAGAAATAGAAAGAGAGAAGTGAGATGACTGCAGAGGGGGTGGAGCTAAGCTTATTTATTTATTTTTTTAGTTGAGAGAACTAATAGGAGGTTTGTATCCTAGTTAGAAACTCATGGCTTTCAGTTCTGGAAAATTTTCTTAAGTTATTACTATGATTATCTTAATGACTTCCTCTCTTTCATCATCTTTACTTCTTTTGAAACTAGTATCTGAATGTTCGATTAGTTCTAAAATTTTCTTTTATTTTCTTCTCCTACTTTCTATTTGCCTTCTTGTTCTAATTTCTGAATTTCTCCCCTTAGTTTCATCTTCTATTCCTACTGACTTTTAAAATTTTCTGTGTTCCTTTCTTAGAGCATTCTGTTCTTGTTTCCTGAGTACAATATGGTTGCTCAATTCTCTGAGAATTTTAATGATAGTTTCTTATTAGGCTTGATTGTTTCGAATTGTTTATTTTCCTCAGTTACTTTTCTTTCTCTGTTCTTTTGATCGGTGTTGTGTACGTCAAGTGCTTTCTCAGGTTCTCATGGTCCTTGATTGTCCAATCATATTTAAGTTTGGAGCACTTAAAAGCTTATGTGGTGGGACCTGTCAACTGTGGCTCTCCTGCTAGTACATCAGCCTGGGCTGTCAGGCTGGGAAAACCCGTCTTTGAATCTGTTCTTAGGGCTGGTTGCATGAGTATAGATTCTTTTAATTTCCTGTGTGGTGGTGAAGTGCCTGACTGCCAGCTAACTGGAAGTAAAGTAGGCAAAGAAGGTTGGAGGTCAGTCCTCAACAGTCTGATGTCAGCTCCCTGTTTTCAGTATGGTACTCCTACCCTCAACATACCTATGTTATGCTTTCCAGAAGATACATGTCTATTAATGGGGAAGGGACAGACTCATAGTTACTAAGAGTACAAAAGAGATTCTGCTTTTTAAACAAACTTCCAGCCAATCCTCTTCTTTTTAAACCACCTTCACTACCACTTCCAAAAACAGCTTGTGTTGCCAATTTTCTGAGTCTTTTGGAGGCTCTGCAGTGTAAATTGAGTTGCTTTTGTCTTTTCTCATCACAAGTTTAGAGTTCAGCACTCTCTCAACTGCTGAGTCAGGTACTGCCTGCCAATCTATTTTTTAGCCTTCAAAATTTTGTTATTGTAGTTTCCTCTCCAGCACTCTTTGTCCTCATGGGTTCATTCCAAAAGCTAAAATAAAATAAATCTGGAATCTGGAAGACAGTAGAGCTAAATGTGTATGTCAAATTTTCCTTCTTGAACTGGAAGTCCAAAATAATGGTCTTTAATTTTTTCAATATTTATTTAGTAGAGATATGAGGACATTGAATTTTCTTTATTAAAATTGTATGCTTTCTCAATGCTCAAAAAACATAACATTTAACCTTTTTACATTTCTCTTTTATCATTTTGCACTTTTATCATCATTCCTGTTACTTAGCTGCTTGGTTTTTTTACAATAGAGGTAATTTGCATGGTTATATTTATAAATCATGTTAAAATATATTTAAATTTTTCATGTTCACTCACTTAAAGTCTACTATTTCTAATTTTTGTATATTTCCTTAAGCTTTTATTTGGAAAAATTTCAAACCTGTAGAAAGGTTGCAATAATAAAATAAGCATTGATATACCCACACCTGAATTTATCCATTGTTAATATTTTTCCATATTTGTGCTACTTTTCCATCTCTTGCTCTTGCTTTAGCTCCATGTCTTTCAGTCTATGCACATAAGGGGTGGAGCCTTAAGTATTCACCAGGTCAGGCAACCCATGTGGCTGCATTGTAAAGCTGTTGGCGGGGAGGTGTCCTAGAGGGAACAGTGTTGCTTGCTCCTCTCTCTGCTGGTTTTCAGTCACTTACCCCACTACCCACAATCAAATTGGGCCCTTCTGGTGCTGATTCATGGGTGGGTGGGTTTGTGTACATACTAGGACCTTGTGGGTCACTCCAATGAACTCTCCTGGGAGGCTGGGAGTTTCTCCCACTGCTGCCTCAACCCCCATAGGTGTTTTTAGTCAGAGGCTTTGAGGCTTTATTTCCCTGCACTGGAACCCTGGGTTGCTTGGTCTGTCTCACTTCCCAGTTGTTCCTCCTGGTTTATCTGTACACAAATGTGGAAATGCCCTGTCTGCAAGCTGTGGCCTTGCCTCCAGTCCTCTCCTCCAAGCTTCCTGTCTCTGCCCCTCTTACCGGTGTGGATGAATATTTTTTCTTTAACTCCTTGGTTGTCAGACTTTCATACAGTTCTATTTTCTGACAGTTCTGGTTCTTGTTTTTGTTTTTAAATTTGTTGTCCTTCTTTTGGTTGTGTGAGGAGGTACAGCGTGCCTACCTATGCCTCCATCTTGGTCAGAAGTCAATTTTTTAATTAAAAATTTAACAATATGTCTTAGAAATCACTCCACATTAGTCATCCAAATCTTCCTTTTTCTGTGTTACTGCTACACTGTAAGAAAATAAATCATAGTTTATTTATTCAGGTTTTTAAATATATTTTATTGATTATGCTATTACAATTGTCCCATTTTCCCCTTCACTCCCCTCCACCCTGCACACCCTCTCCCACCCGCACCCCCCCTTTAGTTCATGTCCATGTTTCATAAGTTCTTTAGCTTCTACATTTCCCATACTATTCTTGCCCTCCCCCTATTTTCTACCTACCATCTATGCTACTTATTCTTTGTACCTTTTCCCTCTTTCTTCGCCTCCCACTTCCCTGTTGCTAACCCTCCATGTGATCTCCATTTCTGTGGTTCTGTTCCTGTTCTAGTTGTTTGCTTTTGTTTTAGGTGTGGTTGTTACTAACTGTGAGTTTGAAGTCTTTTTTTACTGTTCATATTTTTAATCTTCATTTTGTTAGGTAAGTCCCTTTAACATTTCATATAATAAGGGCTTGGTGATAATGAACTCCTTTAACTTGGCCTTATCTGAGAAGCACTTTATCTGTCCTTCCATTCTAAATGAAGGCTTAGCTGAATAGAGCAATCTTGGATGTAGGAAATCTTGGAAATCTTGCTTTTCATGACTTGGAATTCTTCTTTCCAGCCCCTTCTTGCCTGTAAGGTCTCTTTTGAGAAATCAGCTGACAGTCTGATGGGAACTCCTTTGTAGGTGACTGTCTCCTTATCTCTTGCTGCTTCTAGAATTCTCTCCTTCATTTTTACCTTGGCTAATGTAATTATGATGTGCCTTGGTATGTTCCTTTTTGGGTTCAACCCCTTTGGGACTCTCTGAGCTTCCTGGACTTCCTGGAAGTCTATTTCCTTTGCCAGATTGGGGAAGTTCTCCTTTATGATTTGTTCAAATAACTTTTCCCCTTGTTGCTCTTCCTCTTCCCCTTCTGGTACCCCTATAATTCAGATGTTGGAATGTTTAAAGATGTCCTGGAGGTTCCTAAGCCTCTCCTCATTTTTTTTGAATTCTTGTTTCTTCATTTTTTTCTGTTTAGTTGTTCCTTTCTTCCTTCTGGTCCATTCCATTGACTTGAAACCCAGTTTTCTTTCCATCATTATTGGTTCCATGTGCATTTTTCTTCATTTCACTTATTGTAGCCTGCATTTTTTCATCCAATTGGTGGCCAAAATCAACCAATTCTGTGAGCATCCTGATCACCAGTGCTTTGCACTGTGCATCTGATAGATTGGTTGTCTCTCGGTCACTTAGAAGTACTGGTTTTGGAACTTTCAATTCTGTTTGAGCCATCTTTTTTGTTGTTGTTGTTTAGTCTGGTTGTGCCTATTGCATATGAAGGGCAGAGCCTTAGGTGTTTACCAGGGCGGGGCACCTCAGTCACTGGGTTGTGACATTGTATGTGGGGGCGGAGCCTGAGAGGGAACAATGGCACCTGCTCCGCCCTCTCTAGGACTTCAGTCCCCTCTGCCGCTTCCCACAAGCAGATTGGGCCCTTCTGGTGCTGGCTCCTGGGCGGGTGGGCTTGTGTACATTCCAGGACTCTATGAGTTTCTCCGAGGAGCCTCCTGTGAGGCTGAGATAATCTCCCGGCCTCAACTCCCACAGGTGTTTTCAGTCAGTGCTTTTAGGCTTTGTTTCCCAGCGCTGGGTCCCTGGGTTGCGTGGTCTATGTCACTGCCTGTTTTTGCCTAGTTTATCTGTCCACGAATGTGTGACTGCGGACAGCCAGCTGCCTTGCTCCCTCACTGGGTCTGCCACCGGGTCTGTCAGCTGCCCCTGCACTTCTGGGGTCTGCCAACTGCCGTCTGTGCCCTGCGCACCTGTGTCTGCCAGACACCACTTTTTCCTGCCAGGACCCCTTGACCCCTCGACTCCTCTCCCTAGGCCTCCGACTCTGCCCCTCCTTACCAGTCTGGTTGAATGGTTGTCAGACTTTTGTTCAGTTCATTTCTCTCTGTTCTATTTTTTTTGTTTCTAAATTTGTGTTGTCCTTAGTTTTGGTTGTGCGAGGAGGCACAGTGCGACTACCTATGCCTCCATCTTGGCTGGAAGTCTATTTATCCAGTTTTTATGGATAGGCACTTACATTGCTTCCAGTATTTTGCTATTACAAATAGTGCTTCAACCAATGACTGGGTGTATGTTGTTTTCCATTTGTGGGGGTGTATCTTTCTTACATCTCCTTCTGGTATTCTCATCAGACATATGCTGTATCTTTTGTAATTGTCTCACAGTTCTTGGATGTTCTGTCCTTTTTAAAAAAAGTAATTTTTCTTTTTCTCTCAGTTTGGGAGGTTTTCAGTGAGATATCCTTAAGTTCACTGATATTTTCCTCAGCTGTGTCCAATCAACTGATGAACTCATCAAAAGCATTCTTCATTTGTTTCTGTGTTTTTGATTTCTAGCATTTCTTAGCATTTTTATCTCTCTGCTTACATTGCCCATCTGTTCTTGCTTGTGGTCCACTTTTAGAGTTCTTAGCATATTAATCAGAGTTAATTTAAATTCTTGATCTGATAATTCCTGAATCTTTCCTATATCCGAGTCTGGTCCTGATGCTCCCTATCTCTTCATGCCCTTTAGCATGCTTTGTCATGTTTGGTATAAACTGGACATGCTGTATCAAGCAAAAGGAACTAGTAGACCATTAGTGTGAGGTTTTATGTTTATCTGCCTGGGAGTTAGGCTGTGTTTACTGTTTGCTGTAGCTGTAGGTGTCAGAGGTTAAAATTTCCTCTGGTGTTTTTGTTTTTGTCTCCTCTGTTGCCTTTGGGGTTCCTTAGAGAGTTCTTAAATAAGGTCTGAGACTTGTGGTTCTTTCCATTGTATTTCCCTGGTACCACAGAGGATACCTATTGATGGTGGTGAGATGGGGGAGGGGAAGTGGCCCATAATCCCATGATTAGGTCACAGTCTTTTAGTTTGTGTCCAAGGCTGTGATCTGTACAGTGCTTCTCAGCTTATTCCCTCCCACACCCCACCCTCTTAGGAGACACAGAAAGACTGGAGGAGGCTGGAGTTGAGCACTTCCCTTTCCCCCATGTCGATTGGGCTCTAGCGAAATATTTTTCTTTGAGAGTAGGCCTTGGTTAAGGAAAAGGGAAAACTCTGGGTGCATTCTGAAATGATTAATTTTGCCCTCCCTTTGTAAATAAAGGAGATTTTTCTCAGATCTTTACCCTTATTCAGAACCTATACAGCTCTTGTAGGTAAAACTCAACATAGGTTGGGGGCCCTTATAGATGGCTCCCAAAATTTTTGTCTTGAGGTAGGACACACTTGGCCCCCAACATTAGTCAATTACTTTTGTTTTCCCACTGATATCCTTTCAGTTGCTGGCTCCCACAGTGTTTTTTCTGTATTTTCCTGTCCAGTTTTCAGAGCAGTTTCTCCTTTGACTTCAATTCTCTGATGAACCTAAGGATTACTGATTTTCAGTTTGTTCAGCGTTTTTTCTTGTTGTGAGGATGAAAGTGATGACTTCTCAGCTTTTTACATGTCATACTGAAAAACAAGTTCACATAAATTCTGGAAGTGTATTTCTCCCTACCTGCAGTTTTTTGGAGCTATAATGGATATAGGATTGATATATTAATGACATATATGTCAAATGTGACCTATTACTGACATCATATTAGAATAAGTGTATAGCATAATGATTTGACTTATATATTTAATATATATTGAGAAATTATTACCATAATAAGTTTGGCTACATCCATCACCTCACATAGTGTATCTTAAGGATAAAATCCTAGAAGTGATATTACAGATTCAAAGGGTTAAGATGTGTGCAATTTTGTTTGATATTGCCAGATTCCCCCTATACTGGGTTATACTATTTTGCACTTCCATCAACAATACAGGAGATTGTTGGTTTCTCAACAGTCTTGCTAACAGAATGTTTTCAAGATTTTGAATCCTTGGCAGCCTGATGGTGCGAAATGGTGTCTCAATGCAGTTTTATTTTGTGTGTCTCTTGTTATGAGTGAGGTTGAGTATTTTTTTTATTTTTAAAAGGCATTTGTAATATCTTTACCTGTGGACTGTCTGTTCATGCATTTACTCCATCTCTTACTTTTAAAAAAATAGTGTTTTGGTGTTTTTTTCTTCACAATTAAATAATATTTTACATATAAATGAGATTAGCCCTTTATACATAATATATTTTGTAGTTGTTTTTACTAGTTTGTAATTCATTTATTGATTTTTCTTCTTAATTTTAATCATGCAAATTTCTTTTTGTATTTATATGTTGAGTTTATCTTTATTTTATCTGGATTCTGAATTATAGTTTAGAAAGAATTTCTCCACATGTATGTTATAAAAGAATTTACCCATATTTTCTCTTAATACTTAAATAGTTTAATTTTATATCTTTGATAATTTAAAGTTTATTTTTATATGATCTGATCTAATATTGTTATTACGAATGAATTCTAAATTGTCCCATTATCATTTATTTATAAAAATTCATTTTTACCCCAATCATTTGAGATGTGACCTTTTTCATATACTCAATTTCCAGATACACTTGGACCTATTTCTTGATTTTCTATTCATTCCCACTGTTCCATCTACTTATGCTCCATAACATTAATTTCAGTAGCTTTGTAACATGTTTCAACTTCTAGTATGGCTAGCCTCCCTCACTTCTCTTTTCTTCATGTTTTCTCCCCCTTGTTATTTTTACATACATATATTTTTTATATAAACAAGTTGGAAGCAACTTGTCTAGTTCCAGAAAATAGAGTTTAGTGATATTTAGTGGCATTTTTAAGCTGTTGAGTAATTAAATCTGTATTAGTTTCCTAATATAACAAATTTTCACAGAGGCTCAAAACAACATACATTTGTCAGCTTACAATTCTGGAGAAAGAAGTCCAAAATCAGTCCCACCAGGCTGAAATAAAGGGGCAGCAAGATTGTGTTAACCTCTGGAGACTAGCAGGACAACCTATTATTTCCTTGCCTTTTCCATCTTGCTTGGCTCGTGGCCCCATCCTCCACCCTCAAAACCAGTGGCATAGCCCCTTCAGATCTCTCTTACCCCCACCCTTAGCTTTTGCAGTCACATTGACTTCTCGGACTCTGACCCCCCTGCTTCCTTCTTATGAGGACTCTTGTGATCACAGTGGACCCACCCAGATGATCCAGGATAATTTCCCCATCTCTATGACCCTAATGTCATTGGCAAAGCCCCTTTTGCCATAAAAGGCAACAACAAATTCACAGGCTTTGAGAATTAGGATACCGACATCTCCGGGGAACCGTTATTCTGTCTACCACATTGTCTCCCTGCCAACCCCCCTGCAAAACACAGTGTCTTTTTTTTTTTTTTTAATTCTTTATTTTATTGATTATGCAACTACAGTTGGCCCATTTTCCCCCCTCACTCCCCACCACCCTGCCCACCCCCTCCCACCCACATTCCCCTCTTTAGTTCATGTCCATGTGTCATTAAGTTCTTTAGTGTCTACATGTCCCATACTATTCTTACCCTCCCCCTATTTTCTACCTACTGTCTATGCTACTTATTCTATCTTTTCCCCCTCCCTCCTCCTCCTACTTCCCTGTTGCTAACCCTCCATTTGATGACTTTTTTTTTTTTTACTGTTCATATTTTTAATCTTCTTTTTCTTAGGTAAGTCCCTTTAACATTTCATATAGTAAGGGCTTGGTGATGATGAACTCTTTTAACTTGGCCTTGTCTGAGAAGCACTTTATCTGCCCTTCCATTCTAAATGAAAGC